>JAOTQJ010063742.1:0-47949 GCA_025642045.1 Solanum sejunctum | reverse complement strand
CTCCTAAGTCGCACAAGGCTCTTGCAAATTCAACATCACCAATGGTGCAAAGGATAGTGAATGCAAAGAGGACCTCTCATTTTTGAAAAAGGCACTTAGTTATGATCGCTCTACATCACTAGACCTCTTGTGAGAGCTCTTAACTCAAAGTGTGTTTCTTTATCACTAAGTCCTTCATATACTTGGCATATCTAGGCATTTTTTCTAAGTCTTCTAATAGGGGAACGTTGATGGATAATTGTTTTACATTGAAAGGAAATGCTTGGATTTTCTATCATTCTCTTTTTTCTTAAGCCTTTGCGGGAACGGAGGAGGTGGTTTTGGGATCACCTTGACTTCCTCTTGCTCTCTAACCTCTTTGCTTTGCATTACATTGCTCTCTAGACTTTCTTCCTCAGTTAATAACTTTCTATCAATGACCTTCTCATAAGCTTCATCCTCAACCAACTGCATAAGGAGATCAACAGTGCTTTTGAAACTCTGAGTCATGATAACCATACAATGCCCTTCATTTTTAGGATTTTAAATCATGTTGCTTGGTAAGGTGCCCTTTTGGTGTTTGTTCAACTGCGAAGAGACTTGCCCATATTGTTGTTCCAAGTTCTTAATTACCATAAAGTGAGACTCTATCTTTTGGTTTATGATTGATATGTCTGATTTCATTTCCTTTAAGGCCTAATCTTGGTGATCAGCTATCTTCAATAATTTGTCAAACATATCTTCAATCCTATAGTTACTTGATCCGGTATCACAGTTGTGTGCTGGCACATAAGGGCCATTCCAATAGCCATTTTTTCAGCATATTCAGCTTTCGGGACTTTCTCCCTTTCATAGTAGCTAGCCTGGTTGTCTCTATATGCACTCTCACGGCTGTAGTTCCAACCTTAATTTCCAAAACCTTGCCTTTAGTAGTTCGAATTGGACCCTTAGGGGTTGTTCCAAAAACCTACCTCTTGGTTGCCCACGAAACAAGCATTTTCAGTAAAGAATAGGTCTTCATCCATAGGAGTCTTTGGTGGTTGATTAGTTACCGCTTATACACTTAGTTTAATTTTAAGATCAAGTCCATGCTCGTGCAGAGTTGAGCAAGTTGCTCCATGATCTCTTCATTGACTTTTGTTTGCTCACTGTTGGTGGTGACTGCACAAGAGTTCTTCATTGCACCACGATCTCTCTGACCCCATGCTCTTTTTTTAACTACTTGCTCCATACTCGTGGCTACCAATGCAAAGTGTGGTCAACAAACATGCCTCTTGATGTGTTAGTGCAAGCTTTTCAGTTCTCATCAAGTGCTCAATAGAAAATCTCAACCAAGGTGTCATCAACAATCTTATGATCTGGGACCATCCTTAAAACATTTGGTGAATCTCTCTGATGTGGTACTAATATAGACACCAGGAAATTTCTAAAAATTTTTTATTTGGTCTTTTAGCTTAAGATTCTTTGATATTGGAAAATATCTCTCTATAAACACCCTCTGAAGCTCTGCCCAACTAGTTATTTTACCCGAAGGAAGTTCTGACAACCACACAATTGCATTACCGATTAGTGACAATGGAAACACTCGCAAGCCAACTGCATCAAAGAAAGATTTTATGTCCCATGACACTTTTGTAGACAAAGACAACATTATAAAGATGACGGTAGGGATCCTCTAACGGTAGCCCTGTGAAACCAACCACAGTGTTGGAGCATCTGGAGTAATCCACATGACATCATAAACTTAGCGTCTGTCGGTAATGGGGGCAATGCTATAGCATCTATAACATCCATGTCTATAGGGTTCAAGCAATATTGATTCCTCTCGTAGGCGTTCTTGTTGAAGTTCCTAAGTTGTGGCTTGTTATCCCTTAGTGGCGGATTCTCCTCTCTTACCATATCATCATCATTCATATTTATCTCTTCCTCAACTGTGAAATCTTCATTCACTTGTGCCATTCTTCTAAAAAGTTGATGGATCTCCAAATTTATCAGCGCTAAGGGATTGTCTTGGCTCCTTGTATTGGGCATACAACCTAGTACACCTTGCAAACCAAAAACAAACAACAAAAACAAAAGGAAAAAAAAAGAATCTAGAAATTAATAGTTGAACTAACTAATAGTGAAATCAAGTCAAAACCTAGTCGTATTCCTCAGCAACGGTGCCATAATCATTTGATGATGTTCACTCTCCAATAAGAAAGCGGTCGCTATCAGCAATTAACCTAACTAGAGGTTATGGTCGCATCCACAGGTAATATAGGGTTTGACTACAAGAATTCACTGTCAATCATGTCGAGCATTGACAACTAAAATCTCTAAATGGGGACTTTTGAGATTTAAGAACAAAAACAAAAGTAAACACCATACTAACAATTGGAGAAAACACTGAAATTTAGGGATATCTCGGGAAATGCATTCCCCATGGTTCGTTGACTCAATCATGTAGGCAAGGTTTGGTGTTTGCCACCACCAAACATCTATCAAAATGAAGGGAAGTAAACAATACATGCAAAACCCCAACCAAAGAAATGCACCAGCCTAGGTTATTTCAAGTCAACTACCTATAGTTCCCACAACCCTAATTTGTGGGTGCTGAGATACTCATGGCTAAGGAAAACTCAACAATAATGCAAATAAAAGACATAGTTGGGAATTTACCCAAGCTAATGAAGAACAAGATCACCACAAGCTACAAACCACAAGCTTTGATAGATGGAGAATGAGTACAATGTGATTCTTGCAATCCTCAAAAGTGGGTTTTCCAATTGAAAAGTGAAATCTACACTAAACCCTAAAAATATTCTAAAGAGAATATTCAAAGTTTCTCTACACTATTTAATTCTGGGATCTCTCCTCTAAATGCCTAATATAAAGTATTTATAGTATTTACAATTTAACCCAAAAAATTAAGCAGAAAAGATAGCTGGCAGCAGGTACGTCGCGATGTACGACTCATAGGTCAACCTACGAGTCATAATTACTGTCTCGTATCAGACACTTTGCATTTGGGCCTTGCTGTTATGACCCATTGGAACAAGTCATTGCTTGGACTATGACTCGTATATTCCTCTCGTAGTCTAGGCCTTCTGTTCTTGGTCCAAACTTTAAGCTCTCTATTTATTGCTACAAACCGTCTTATACGATTCATAGTGAGACTTACAACTCGTAGAATGGACTTGTAGGGCTGACCACCACTTGGGAGATTTCTGATTTTTGCTCATTATTTCTTTCTACGAGATCACCTTATGACTTGTAGCTTAGGCTATGACTTGTAGGCAGGTTTGTATGTCCTGCACGTTAGTAAAATCTACAATTTTCTCCCAAAATTATGTCAACCTATCTTTTCTGCAATAACAATACAAAAACACATAAAAATCATAAAAAATCGCATTAAGACCTGTAACATCCCTTGTTTTAGGCACCAACTGTGGTGTATTTTGACAACACATCACTACTCATGCTTTGTGTAGATGCAAGACTCATGATTGAGAAAACATAATTAAACACTTACAAAATAGAATTAAGGACAAGTAAATTCAACTTCAATGAGAATCACAAGCTTAAAGATTGAAATTCAAATACAAGTGTTCTCAAAGTTTCTCCAACATATTCTTACTATTTTCTCTCTCTAGTTACTCAGTTCTCTAAGTACTAGGCGAAAACTTATGAAAAATAACCTAAAAAACCTATTTATAATTAGTACAATACAAGTCCTAACTTAAATCGGATAACTAGTCGACATGCCATATGAAAGGTGTTTACGACCCGTATTACATTCCATGGACAAAGATGTTGGAGATTTGGACTTCAAGTCTACGACACCTCTATATGACTCGTGAAGTGGTTTACGACTCGTAAAGAGGTTTCATCTGATAAATCTTTAGAAAGTCCCAATTTTTGATCCTCAGGGTATAAACCATAGTCTATGACTCGTAAAATATTCCACGACTTGTTTGCATGTTCATAAAACCAACTTCACAAAATCATCCCCTCATTTGAATTGTTCATGAAACTACTTCATGCCCTATAGAATATTCTAGGGCCCGTAAAGGGTCTCGTACTACATCAAAAACAAGCAACTTCTGTATTTCTTTCAAAAATTAAGGCCAAACTTATAGTCCTGCCAACATAACACAAAAACACATAAAACTAACTAACATTGCATTGACAACACATAAAATTTCAAGTTTTAAGCATCAAAAGTGTTGTATTTGGCAGCACATTAGCACCCTCAACTTAAAATTGTTGCTTGTCCTCAAGCGACTGACTCAATTTGTATAGATAATACAGTAACCCACAAAACTTAACCCAATGACATACATCACACAAGTCTCATACTCAGATACCCACACCACCTTTTAAAAGTAAAATCAGATAGCCATCTAGCGAACCAATACAGACTAGTACATGTTGCAATTCAACTATCATAAGTGAGGTACTATCAATAATCCACAATCACTGCACAAGTCTAATGCTAACAATGCATTGCAAGTGCTCTAAAAAAAGAAGTCTCATATCTGACAATCAATGATGTTTTTATGTATAACCTTAGGACTATGCCAAATTAGTCACTCTCACAAAATATATTCATGCGTCATGCTTAATACCATAGGATTGCCCCGATACTCATGACTAAGATCTTCAACTACTTGGACTAGGATCACTTTAGGACTTTCTAGGCTTGTAACATAGGCTCAGGGGTCTTTGGTATGGAATTATGGGAATATAGTAACTAAAGGCCCTCCTTGACACTGCATTTTTGTACACTTTTGCACTACCAACTCTGTTATTTCTATCTCATTCTCGCTTTCTCCTCTTTCAAGCTTTTTTGGGTGATATCATTTCATTTTTTAGCCTTTTGCCTTGCTTTTACACTTTATTTTTATTTTTAGCTCACAAACTATGGCATCACTTATTTTTCTTGCACCCTGTACATGATTTTTCTCCTTTTTATCTGTATCTCTAACTCCCCTCCTTATTTATGTTTTCACCCTTACACCAGCCACCCTCAACATAGGCTTTTGGCCTACATTGAGGTGCACAATATCCATTATCAAAACTAGCGCCACTTTTGGAAGCCACCCTCAACTCAGGATTTTTGCCTCAGTCAAGGTGCATAATATTCAAGGAAGGACCAAAACCAGTTTCATGATTTTACAACTCAAAAAGTAAGGATAATCAGGTGTTTCGAAATAAAAAGTACATGTTAGGCTCAAACATTAAGAAAAGAGGACATATTGTAATTTTGGTTGGTCGTTTAGGCTAAGTGGACTATAAAGAACAAAGGCCTAAGATCCTTTCCTAATTCAATTATTCTACAGTCTAAATTAGAGTAATTGGCCAAGTAACGAATAAGCACAAAACATATGAATCTAGTAAATTAAGTTCACACTCTCATGGGACTGACTATATTATCAACAACAGACTCTCAGATCATGCTTTTCATCTTGATTTATCGTCATCAGAACAAACACTGTCACACACCTAAACATACATAGTTGCTATCTAACAACTAATCCAAATTTTTGGTGGGTATCATTTTCAAACAAATCACAAAAATATATTATATGCCACTAGTATTAGTATTATATGCTACAAATACTATCTAAACATCCTAAATATGTCGGTTCAACAGAAAGTATATATCCACAGGGAAAAAGAAAATATGCAAGAAAACTCCATGATAAAAAATTAGGGTATTTATTGACCCATGCTACTCTGACTTCACCTGAGGCCCATAAATACCATGAAACGACCCCAAACAGTGCCTGAAAATGTGTCTTGAAAGTACCAAAAATCATAATTTTCATATATCTCAAAATTCGTGCATGATATCAAAAGTTTGACTTCATATTCTTTGTTAGAGGAAAAAATTTAGTGGGAAATGAGTCTAACCCTGATTTTAGAGCTATCATATCAAATTTGGAAATCACAAAATATGATTTCCAGAGAGGTTTCTGCGCCCAAGGCACGACGTATCTCTATATTGTTTTTTTTTGGTATTTTGTTATTTTAGTCCAAGGATCTTAGGTCTTGGTCCTAAGTACTCCCATGTGTAAAAATACCTATAGTTAGCCATATTCACCTTCATATCATGCAAGATATTCTCCAATAGTCTCTTAAACACTTAGATAAATATTTCACCCTAAAATTCAAGAGCAAAAAATCATCCGGATCTTAAGGAATTCACTCAAGCTTCAAGTTTTCATTTTCAATCTTCATCAAGAAATTCTCGAAAGTTAAGATATGTGGGTTTCAACCATTGGGTCCTTTCACCCATGGTACCCAAGCTTCCTTTTTACCTAAATTATATTTTTTTAAGTTGATTTTACTTATGGATCTTCTATTATGAATTTGACTATGAACTATACTGGATTTTTGTAAAGGTGTGACTGTTTATGCATGTTTTGAGCTATGAATCTTGGATCTATCTTGAGATTTGAGAAAGGTTTTGATGTATATTACATGATGATATTACCAAGTGTTGGTGCATGATTTTAGATTGAATTTACTTGCATGATTTCCCTCTTAAATGACATAGTTTTACACTAGCAACTCACACCCACAAAGTATTTGATAAAATGTCCGATTAATGTATCTTGAGTTCTTGAAGGCCTAATGTTCGGCATATGAGTTAAATAACTTTATGATGATGAAAGGATAATATGTATATGTTGATTTCACAAAAAGCATCTATATTATTGTTAGCTGACCATAGCCAATTGAGGGGTGGTGCCTCAATCACCTCGGATGAGGGTGGTAAGCCATCAATAAATTGAGGGGTTGATACCTCAATAACTTCTGATAGAGGGTGATTATGTCTACCAACTAATTGAAGGGTTGATACCTCAATCTCCTTAGATGAGAATGGTAAACCATGAAACAATTTAGCGGTTGATACCTCCATTACTTTAGATGGAGGGTGGTCATGTCCATCAAACAATTGAGAGGTTGATTCCTCAATCACTTCTAAGGGGTGGTCTACATTAGATTCCATGTACTAAGTTTCTTGGCCTATGATGATGGTCTATTCCTACATATGTGATATGATCCATATAGGCATGTTTACATCAAGTATCACTCATGCATGCCATATTGTTATATGTTCATCTATTTCCTAATTATGAATTTTTGCTATGTTGCCTACTTATTGTTGCATTGCATCCTACATACTTAGTACATTCAATCATAATAATGCATACTCTATGCCTACATGATATTACTAGGTAGGAACCAGAGTCCTCACTTGATCATCCTCTACCTTCACGTGGTAGTGCGATATCTATCAAAGCAAGTTGGTGAGTCCTCAACTTCAAGGACATACTTCTCTTGATCTTGCTATGTATAGACTCTCTTTTCTTGATTATATACTTTGACTATGAGGGTGAGCCCGGTTGCTTATCTTGGCCCTCGCTAAGTTCTATATTTAGAGGTGTTATTGGATAAGATATGTAATGATGCTATAAGCTTGACTCCCTTTGAATCTTTGATATTTTATGATATGAAGTATATCTCTTAGCTCCATATCTCCTCTTTACTATCTTTTATTGTTGATTTATTGCTTTTGTGACCAAGGTTGTGTAACAATATGTTAATAGTCTTGATTAGGGTCCCTTTAAGTTCCCCATTCATTGTGTCACATCTAGGCCCTAGGTTTGGGTCATGAAAAACTTGGTATTAGAGCACTAGGTTGTTAATGATCATCGACATCCAACATAACACGTTGATTAGAGTCTTATTCAGGGTTGTGTTGTGCACTGCAACTATAAGTAAGAGGTTATGAGATGTTAGAGGAAATGTTTTCCTTTTTCTTACACTATGTCTTGCTATAGAAGTTATGGTAAGGTTTTCCTCCCTAATGATTGTTGTTTTCTATGCTATATCATGCCTTACACAAGAGGAAGAGGATCCCGCACATATGAGTAACAACTGACTCATGGTGAGCTCTAGGATACTCTTACTTTGCTAGCTCAATTTGTGGCTAATCAAGTCAATCAAGGGGCCCAAGCCCCTCATGCTCCTATTCTGGCATCTCGATGAGGTACTTTATGAGAATGAACACATTGGAGTTCAATAGGTCTAAGGTGTACGAGGACCCCCAAGAATTTATTGATGAGGTATACAAGGTGTTGTCTATTATGGCTTTGAGGTCCGAAGAGAAGGCGAAGTTTGTATCTTACCAATTCAAAGGGGTGGATCAAATATGGTACACTCAATGGAAGAAGGAGAAGGGGAACAATAATATGATTCTGTGGGAGTAGTTTAAGGTAACTTTCCTCAACTAGTTCTTCCCTCTGGAGCTTAGCGAGATAAATATGACGGAGTTCATGAATCTGAAGCAAGGGTCTATGAGTGTGAGGGAGTATTCCCTCAAGTTCAACCAACTCTTAAAATATGCTTTACACTTGGTTGCCTTCTGGTGGTCTAGAATTAATATGTTTGTGATGGGCATATTTGATTTTGTGAATGAAGAGTGTCAGTCTGCTATGTTGATCAGTGATATGGGTTTGTCCCGCTTGATGACCTATGTTGAACAATTGGAGGGGGAAAAATTGAGGAAGAGAAGGGGTCATGATACCAAGAGGGCGCATTTTGATGGTAAGTTCCAAACTTTTAAGGGTGGCCGGTTTCACCAAGGCCAAAGGTCTTCTCATGCTCCTAGTGGGAGATTTTCCAATGACTATCCAAGTCCCCAAGAGTGTGGTGGTGTGATTCCTAGACCCGTGTGTCTAAAGTATGGTAGGGGTCCTGGTGGCCCATGTTTGAGGGATACCAATGCTTGTTTTGGTTATGGGGAAGTAGGCCAAGATGATTGATTTTCCATGAAATGGCAACAAGGGTAAGGATATTTGTCCTCAAGGCTAGGGTGATAATATGGTTCTTTTAGGGTGAGGAGGACAACAAGGTGGTTCCCCAAGGCAAAATTGGTTTTATGCTCTCCAAGGAAGGGAAGGGGTTGATGATGTACCCGATATCATCACCGATATGTTAAAATTTTTTGAATTTGATGTGCATGCATTGATATATTCGGGTGCCACTCTTTCTTTTGTTACTCCACTTATTGCCAAAAATTTGCATGTTGAGCCGGCATTGTTGTGTGACTCTTATGAGGTGTCTACTCCCATTGGTGCACCTATTGTTGCTAGAAAGGTCTATAGAAAATTGTCCCATTTGCATCTTGCATAAAATATTGCCTTGTGATCTTGTTGAGTTGGATATGATTGATTTTGATGTTACTCTTGGGATGGATTGCATGTATACTATGCCTCTATTGATTGTAGAACTCATAGGGTCAATTTATAATTCCCAAATGAACCCATCCTTGAGTGGGAGAGTCATGATTTGGTGGTCATGGGTAGGTTTATCTCTTGCATTAAAACCTAAAAGTTGATCTCTAAGGGGTGTGTTTATCATCTTGTGAGGGTTAGGGTTGTGGAGTCCAAAGTCCTTCCTATAAAGTCGGTTCCGGTGATGAATGAATTTCTTCATGTCTTACCAAATGACCTTCCCAGTGTTTCTCCCAAAAGAGAAATAGACTTTGGTATAGACTTCCTTCCTGATATGCAACCTATTTTTATTCCTCCTTCTTGTATGGCCCTGATGGAGTTAAAGGAGTTGAAGGAGCAATGAGGGATTTGTTGGAGAAGGGTTTTATTGGGCCTAGCTAATCACCTTGTGCTTAGCAAGTTAATATCGGAGGTTTAATAATTAGTTATCTTCTATTGCTTCACCAATGACTAAGTTGACTCAAAAGAAGGATAAGTTTGTATGGACTGATGAGTGTGGAAAGTGTTTCTAAACCTTGAAGGATAAGCTTATGTCCGCTCCTATATTGTCTCTACCGAAATTGTTTGAAAGGTTTGTTGTGTATTATGATGCCTCCTAGATTGGTTTGGGTTGTGTGTTGATGTAAAATGGTAAGGTGATAGCCTATGCTTCTAGGCAACTCAAAGTACACAAAAAGAATTATCTTACTCCTGATCCTTAATTGGCCATCGTGGTTTTTGCTTTGGAAATTTGGTGTAATTATTTGTATGGGGTGCATATTGACGTGATTACTGATTATAAGAGTCTCCAATATGTGTTTACTCAAAAAGATCTCAACTTAAGACACGAAATTGGTTGTAACTTCTTAAGGATATTGATATGAGTGTGTGTTATCATCCTGGTATGGCTAATATTGTGGAGGATGCTTTGAGAATTGTGTCTATGGGTAGCCTAGCCCATGTTGATGATGGAGACAAAGAGGTGGTTAGGGAGTTTCATCGGTTGTCTAGTTTGGGGGTTAGGTTGGAAGAGGTTGATAATAGTGGTATTGTTGTTATTGATGGTACAAAATCTTCTATGGTTGATGAGGTAAAAGAAAAGCAAGATCTTGACCCCTCCTTGTTCGAATTTCAAGGCCTTGGTGAGAGAGGTCAAGGTGGAGGTTTTCTAACAAGGGGGAGACGGTGTCCTTAGGTACCTAGGTAGGTTGTGTGTGCCTTGTGTTGATAACTTGAGAGAGATGATTATTGATGAGACTCATAATTCTTCATATTCTGTTCACCCCAGTTCTATAAAGATATATGGGGATTTGAGGAATGTG
This sequence comes from Solanum sejunctum, assembly GCA_025642045.1. Taxonomy (NCBI): domain Eukaryota; kingdom Viridiplantae; phylum Streptophyta; class Magnoliopsida; order Solanales; family Solanaceae; genus Solanum; species Solanum sejunctum. Next base: position 37,379 of record JAOTQJ010063742.1, on the reverse strand, counting down.
TTTTGGTGGGGAGGTATGAAGAAAGACATTGCCAAATTTGTATCTGGTTGTCATAGTTACCAATAAGTCAAAGCTGAACATCAAAGGTCGGGTGGCATAACTTAAGACATAGATATTCCTACTTAAAAGTAGGAGGAAATTAACATGAATTTTGTAGTTGGGTTGCCTAAGACTAGGAAGGGTTTTGATCTTATTTAGGTTGTGGTTGATGGATTGACAAAGTCGACTCATTTCCTATCAGTTAAGACTTCTTATATGGTTGAACATTATACTAAAATGTACATTCATGTATTTATGAGATTGCATAGGGTGCCTTTGTCTATCATATCAGATTGTGGTGCTTAATTCAATTTACACTTTTGGATGTCCTTCCAAAGAGGTCTTGGAACTAATGTAAAGTTTAATACGGCCTTTAACCCTCAAATGGATAGGCAAACCGAAAAAACTATCCAAACTCCTGAGTATATTCTTAAAGCTTGTATTTTGGAGTTTACCAGTACTTGGGATGATCATCTACAATTGATTAAGTTTGCTTATAACAATATCTATCATTTTAGACTTGGTATAGCTCCATTTTGAGGCCCTCTATGGTAGTCATTGAAGGTCACCAATTAGGTGTCTGAAGTGTGAGAAGTGGCAGTGTTGGGTTCGTATCTAGATATGGATGCTATGGAGAAGGCAAGGTTGATTAGAGAAAGGTTAAAACTAGCCCAAAGTCATCAAAAGTCCTATGCCGATGTGAGGAGAAGGGAGCTTGAATTTAAAGTTGGTGATTGTGTCTATTTGAAGGTGTCACCTATGAAGTGTGTGGTTTCTTTTGGAAAAAAGGGTAAATTGAGTCCAAGGTTTGTGGGTCCTTATAGGGTGTTTAGGTAGATTGGTATGGTGGCCTATGAGTTGAAATTGCCTAGTGAAATGGACTTTGTTCATCCGGTGTTTCATGTAGCCGTGTTGAGGAAACGTGTTGGTGACCCAAATGTTATTGTCCCATTGGATGTTGTGGGTGTTATTGAAGAAAACTTTCCTTATGAAGAATTTTCAGTAGAGATCTTGGATAGACAAGTGAAGAGTTTGAGAAACAAGGATGTTGCTTCCATTAAGGTCCTTTGGAGGAATCATCAAGTTGAAAGTACCACATGGGAGATCGAAGCAGACATACAAAAGTGATATCCTTATATCTTCCATTCTATTCAAGCCTAAGGTACTAATAATGTCTTCTATGTGATTTCATGTATCATGTATCAGTCCTTTATGTCCTTACATGCATTCATCTTTATGTTGAAAAGTTCATGGTGATTTTAACACTCATGTTGAGTTTTGAAAATGGTGTTTCAGTGCATTATTGCATTCTTGTTAGGGCTAATTTCTTCATGATTACTCTTCTTATATATATTTCTTTGGCATTCGAGGACGAGTATTCCCAAGGAAGAGATATTGAAATGACCCCAAAAGTGTCCAAAAATGTGCCTTGGAAGTACCCAAAATCATAGTTTCTATATATCTCAAAATTCGTATATGATATCGAAAATTTGACTTCATATTCTTGATCCGGGGGAAAAATTGAGTGGTAAATGGGCCTAGTCCAAATTTTAGAGCAATCGTATCAAAATTTGAAAATCACAAAATACGATTTCTAGAGAGGCTTTCGCGCCCAAGGTGCAACGTGCCAAGGGCATGCCTCTATATATTTTTTGATTGTTTTGTTATTTCAGTCCAACGCACTTGGTACTTGGGCCTAAGTCCTTTCATGCGTAAAAATACCTATGCTTATCCATATGTTACCTTGATATCATACAAGACATTCCTCAATACTCTCTCAAATACTTAGACAAATATTTGACCCCAAAATTTATGTGCCGAAACTCATTCGGATCTTAAGGATTCACTCAAGCTTTAACTCTCCATTTCCAATCTTCATCAATAAATTCTCCAAAGTTAAGGTATGTGGGTTTCAACCATTGGGCCTTTCATCCATGGTGCCCAAGCTTCCTTTTTACCTAAATTACATATTTCTAAGTTGATTTTACTTATGGGTCTTCTACTATGAATTTAACTATGAACTACTTTGGGGTTCTGTAAAGATGTGACTGTTACGCGTGTTTTAAACGATGAATCTTAAATCTATCGTGATATTTGATGAAGGGTTTTGATGTATATTACATGAAGGTATTACCAAGTGTTGGTGGGTAGTTTTACTATTATGATCTAAGCCTAGGGCCTAGGCATGACTAGTGAATGAGGAACTCGAAGGAGCCCCAAACAAGCCTCGTAGCATAACATTACACATCCTTAGTTGCGAAAACAATAAAACATGACATTAAAAGATAGGCATAACAAGGAAAATTGGACTAAGGGTAAACTTCCATATCATAACTTCAAAGAACAAGAGAGTCAAGACTCATAGCATAAATACATACCATGTCCAACAACAACTCTACTGCATAGATAAGAGTAGGGGCCACGACAAGCAAACAAGCTCACCATCATAGTCAATACATGAATAAAAGTAAGATTTTCTTTGTACAAAGCAAGAGATCATAAGAAACATCCTCAAAATGGAGGACTCACAAACAAGGTTGAGAGACAACTATTCTAGCCATGTGAAGGAGAAGGATGACCAATCGGCGCACCAGTTCCTACATGGTGATATCATGTAGGCATAGAGTATGCATTAGTACATTTGAATATACTAAGTATGTAGGATGCAATGCAACAAAGAGGTAGACATCATATGCAAAATGCATAATCATAAGCAATGAATAACATACTAACAATATGGCATATATGAATGATGCTTGAAGTAAAACAATGCTTATATAGAATATAATACAAGCATAAGTAGTGGTCATTCTTAGTGCAAGCCAAGTACTACCACCACCTTTGATAGACGCATGAGGTACAAACCCCTTCATAAGGTTGATGAAGTAGAAACCCCCTACAGAGGTTGACGGAGTAAAACCCCCCTATCAAGGTTGCTGGACTACAAACCCCCCATCAAGGTTGATGGGTGCCAACCCCTAACAAGGTTATCCAGGAATACCACCCCCCCAGCTGAGGGATTGAGGTACCAACCCCTCAATAGGTTACATGGGCCTACACCTCTCCCTCCCCGAGCTAGGCTTGGTCATCCCCAACGCTATAGAGATAATATCATACATATGTACCCTCCTTTCATCATCATATGCATACATTCTTTTTCATCATCATTCCATCATCATTTCATCATCATATAGTCATTCAACTCATAATACATGCATTGGACCTTCAATTCCTCAAGAACCTATTATTGGACATTTTATCAAACACATAGAGGGTGTGTAATTCTAGCGTAAAACCATGCAATTCAAGAGTGAAATTATGCTAGAAAAAATAGTGTAAAGCCATCAATAGATACTTGGTAACACCTTCAAGCAATATATGTCAAAATCCTTCACCAATTCTCCTAATAGACCTTAGATTCATAGCTCAAAACATAGTAAAACAATAACAAGTTCATAAACCCCAACAAAGTGTGTAGTGAATTTCATAATAAATAAGACCTATGAGTAAATAAAATGCAATTTTGAGTACAGAGAGCTTGGGTATCATAGGTGAAAGGAACCCATGAAAGAAACCTACATACTTTAGCTACGGAGATGAACTTGATGAATATTGGAGATAGAGACTTGAAGCTTGAGAGGAAATCCTTAGATCTGAAGAGGGTTTTGAGATTTGAGTTTAGGAGTAAAATATTTGCATAAGTATTTGAATGAGTAATAGGGAATGTTTAGAATGATATGAGGGTGAGAAATGACTAAGTATATGTATCTTCACCTTTGTAAACACTTAGGACCAAGACTTAAAAGTCTTGGACCGAAGTCAAAACTGGACAACAAATAACACTAGTGCGCACTCTTGGCGCATCGCGCCTGGGGCGCAGGAAGCTCATTGGAAATGCATTTTTGGAGAATTAAAATTGCTAATCATTTGCTCTTAAGTTAGGGTTAGACCCATCCTCCACTCAAAATGATCCCCTGAGCAAGAATATGAAGTCGAATTTTTGATATCGCGCACAAATTTTAAGGTATATGGAAATTACGATTCCAAGCACTTTGGACGTACATTTTCGGGCACTTTTTGTGGTTGTTACAATATCTCCCCCTTGGAAACATTCTTCCTTGAATGTCAAAGAGACATGTATGAGAGACATAATCATGACTATTTCAGCCTATATAGAAATGCGACAATGCACTTAAATATCATTTCAAAATCTTATCATATGTATAATATCATCATGAACTAGTCAATTTGAACCTGAACATATACAATGACATAAGGGCTGAACTTAGGACTTGAGATCATATAAAAGACTTGGATCAATACCTTATACTTGAGTGGAGTGGAAAAGGTAAGGATATCACTTTTGTATGTTCGCTTTGGCTTCCCAAGTAGCAGTTTTAACTTGTTGATTCCTCTAAAGGACCTTAATGGAAGCAACCTCATTGTTTCTCAATCTCTTCACTTGTCTATCTAAGACCTAAATTAGAACCTCTTCATATCTCAAATTGTCTTCTAGAACACCCATAACATCAAGATGCACAATGGAATTCAGATCACCCATACATTTCCTCAACATGGACACATAAAACACCGGATAAACCAAATCTATTTCTCTAGGCAATTCCAACTCATAAGCTACCTTACAAACCCTTCTCATCACCCTATAAGGATCAACATGCCTTGGGCTCAACTTGAAATTCTTACCAAAATGGACCACATCCTTCATGGGTGACACCTTCAAGTAGACCTAATCACCAACCTTGAACTCAAGATCCTTTCTCCTCACGTTGGCATATGATCTTTGACGACTTTGGGCCGTCGTCAACTTTTATCTAATCATCCTAACCTTATAAAGAGCCTTCATAACCAGATCTAGTCCTAAAAAGTCCACATCACCAACCTCAAACTACTCCACCGGTGATCAACAATGTTTACCATAGAGGGCCTCAAAAGGAGCCGTACCGATGCTAGAATTATAGCTACTGTTGTAGGCAAACTCAGTCAATGGAAGATGATCATACCAACTACCCTTAAGCTCCAATACACAAGCCTTAATCGTGTCCTCAAGTGTTTGGATAGTTCTTTTAGCTTGGCTATCCATTTGAGGGTAAATGGGCATACTAAGCTTAACTCTTGTACCGAGACCCGTTTGAAAGGACCTGACAAAGTGTGAAATAAATTATACCCCATGATCAGATATGATGGACAAATGAACACCATGCAACCTTATAAAGTCATGAATGTACAACCTTGCATAATCTTTAGCCTCATATGTGGTTTTAACTGGTAGAAAGTGAGCCGATTTTGTCATCCAATCAACCACAACCCAAATAGAACCAAAACCCTTTTGAGTCTTTGGTAAGACAACCACAAAATCCATATTTATCTCTTCCCACTTCCATATAGGAAACTCAATGTCTTAGGTTAGGTCATCTAGGCTTTGATGTTCGGCTTTGACTTATGTCACGACCCGAAATAGGGCCTAGACATGACACGGCGAATAAAGAGCACGAAGGCTCCCCAAACAAGCCAATTAACTTATCATTATATATCATTGGTCATGGAATCATTTGAATGACCTAGAATAGTAGAAATAGGGGCAAAGGGACTAAGGGGAAACTTGCATAATATCATAGTCAAGAGATAAAAGTGTCAAGGTTCATATTATAGATACATTAACATGTCCAAACAAACACCTCTACTACATAGATAGGAGCGAGGCCCAAGACAAGGTAGGCGGGCTCACCCTCATAGTCAAAATAAAACATAAAGAAGAGTGTCTGAATACATAATAAGAGAAACATAGACTAGGGTCCTCTAAGTAGAGGACTTACCAACTAGCTTGAGTTGCACCTATCTCATCACGTGGAGGAGGAGGATGATCAACTTGGTCTTCGGTTCCTACATGGTGATAACATGAAGGCAAGAGTATGTGTTAGTACATACTCTTAGGGCCTAGACGTGACATGACGTATGGGGAACGTTAGACATCATTAGTTGCAGAAGCATTTAAATGACATAAAAGAGTATAAATAGGGGCAAAGGGACTAAGGGGAAAGCTTGTATAACATCATTGTCAAGAGATAGAAGTGTCAAGGCTCATCTTATAGATACATAACATATCCAACAAATACCTCTTCTACATAGATAGGAGCGGAGTCCAAGACAAGGCAACAGGGCTCACCCTCATAGTCAAAATTGAACATAAAGAAGAGTCTTAATACATAATAAGAGACACATAGACTAGGGTCCCCGAAGTGGAGGACTTACCAACTAGCTTGAGTTGCACCAAACTAGTCATATGAAGGAGGAGGAGTATTAACTTGGGCTCCAGTTCCTACATAGTGATATCATATAGATAAGAGTATACATTAGTACATTTTAATATACTAAGTATGTCAAATGCAATGCAACAAGAGATAGGCATCATAATCAAAATGCATAACATTAAGCAATAGTCATAATATAACAATACTGCATATATGATCAATGCTTAAGTAAATCATGCTTTGGTAACTCATGCTTATATAGGATATCATATGTGTAGAAGAGACCAAGCCAGATTTCCAAAGTACAAACATCATGTCGTCCCATCCCTTAGGTGGTGAGGTACAAACCTCTCACTAGGTTGATGATGATGCCACCCCAGCACCTTGGTAGAAAAGTACAAACCGTTCACTAGGTTAATAAGTACAAACCCTCATCTAGGTTACTGATGATGTTGCCCCATCACATAGGTGGTGAGGTATAAACCCCTCACTAGGTTAGGGATGATGCCACCCTATTACCCCAGGAGAAGTAAAAACCCTTCACTTGGTTGATGAGTACAAAGCCCATCTAGGTTATTGATGATGTTTTCCCATCACAAGGTTGAGAAGTACAAACCCTTCACTAGGTTGATAATTATAAACCCCCATCTAGGTTATCCAGGTTCTTAGTCCCCTCGGATTGGGCATGGTCTAATGCAATACTTTATATAGAATCTATCACATACATAAGCTAACTTGATCATATATGGTCAATCATATCATATCTCATGCTTTGGAACTTCAATTCCTCAGGAAACCACAACTAGACATTTTGTCAAACACTTGGCGAATGTGAAATGGTAGTATAAGATCATGCAATGTAAAGAGGAAATCATGTACGAAAATCCATTGTAAAACCATTAATCAACACCTTGCGACACTTTCAAGCAATATATATTAATACCTCTCATCAAATCTTACAATAGCTCCAAGACTTATATCTCAAAACATAGTAAAATAGTCACAACTTTACATAGCGTTAACATAGTTCATAGACATGTTCATACTAAAAAAACGCATTTGTAAAATCAACTCTAAATCATGCAAATTGAGTAAAAAGGAGATAAAGGCATCATGGGTGGAAGAATCCAATGATTTAAACCTACATACCTTAGCTTTGGAGATGAGCTTGGTGAAGATTGGCGATGGAGACTTGAAGCTTGAAGCAGAACCTTGATGAAATGCTTAAGATTGGTCTTGAGTTTTGGGACTTGAATTTAGCGTGAAATATGAGTTTGAGTGTTGGAGAGAATATTGGCGAATGTTAAGGATGGTATGAGGATGAAATATGGCTAAGTATAGGTATTTTCAAATGAGAATCCTTAGGCCCAATACTTGAAAATCTTGGACCGAAGTAAAAAAAAACCCAAGAACACAATAACATAGCTCTGCGATGCAAATTACTTACTAGAATTTGCATTTCTACACATATGAGTTCTACGAAAATGAGCATAAATTCTTCATCCAAACTCGGAATAAGGTGAAACCAAGTGCATTGGAAAGCTAATTCAGAAAGACTTAATTTGGTAGGTCATATGCTACCCAGTTCATTGCATGCTAAGAGATATGCCCCATTAAAGTTGACCCTCCTAAATTGCATTTTTCTGATTTTTGTATTTTGATATGGTTGCTCTAAAATTAGAGTTAGACCCATTTTCCACTTAATTTTCCCTATTGAATAAGAATATGAAGTTGGAGTTTTGAACTAATTAATGGATTTTAAGATATATGGTAATTATGATTTCAGGCACTTCTAAGGCATATTTTAGGGCACTTTTTGGGGTTGTTTCAACTTGTTGACAACTATGACAACCAAAAATGAATTTGGGAATGTCCTTCTTCATGCATCTCCACCAATACACATCCCTTAAGTCTCTATACATTTTGGTGTAATCGGGGTGGACAGAATACGACGAGTTATGGGCCTCATCAAGGATTTTTTCCCTCAAACTATCAGCACAAGGTACACACAACCTACTTTGGTACCTAAGGGCACCATCTCCCATATGGGAGAAAACTGCCACCTTGCCCTCTTTTACCAAGGCCTTCAATTCTAATAAGGAGGAATCAAGATCTTTGTTTGCTATTATCTCATCAACCAAGGAGGACTTAGAACCATTCATAACAACAACATCACTATTACCAACCTAACCCCTAATCTCACCAAATAATGAACCTCCCTAGCAATCTACTTATCACCACCATCAACTTGAGCTATGCTACCCATAGACACCCTACTCAAAGCATCTGCCACCACATTTGCCTTACCAGGATGATAATGCACACTCATATCATATCATTAAGAAGTTCTAACCATATCTTTTTCCTCAAGTTGAGATCTTTTTGAGTGATGACATATTGGACGAACTTATGATTGGTGAACATGTCAACATGCACCCCATATAAGTAATGACGCCAAATCTTTAAGGCAAACACAATGGCGGCTAACTCAAGATCATGGGTAGGGTAGTTCTTTTCATGCACTTAGAGTTGTCTAAAAGCATATTCTAGGACCTTACCATTTTGCATCAATACATAACCCAAACCAACCGAGGAAGAATTATAGTACACAACAAATCCCTCAAGCCCATCTGATAGTTAAAATGCAGGAGCAGACACAAGCTTATCTTTTAATGTTTAGAAACTCCTTTCACATTCATTGGACTACACAACTTAGCCTTCTTTTGAGTTAATTTTGTCATAGAAGAAGCAATAGAAGAGAACCCATTCACAAATCTCCGATAATAGCTCGCTAAGCCCAAGAAGCTCCTAATGTATGATGGGGTCAATGATCTAGGTCAATTTCTAGTCACATCGACCTTCTTAGGATCCACCTTAATACCATCACCCAATACCACATGTCCTAGGAAGGCAACCTCCCTTAACCAAAATTCACATTTTTCATATTTAGCATACAATTTCTCCTCCCCTAATCATTGCAACACAACCCTCTAATAAGCCCTATGCTCCTCCTCACTACGAGAATAGATCAAAATGTCATCATGAAGACCATGACAAAGGAATCAAGGTAGGATTTAAAGACCCTATTCATTAGGTCTATAAATATTATTGGTGCATTGGTCAACCCAAATGACATCACCACAAATTCATAATGTCCATACCTTGTCCGGAAGGCCGTCTTGCGAATGTCACACTCCTTCACCTTCACTTGATGATACCTGGACCAAATATCAATCTTAGAGAAGTGGCTAGCTTCTTGTAATTGGTCAAACAAATCATCAATTCTCAAAAAAGGATATCTATTCTTGATGGTGACCCTATGGAATTGCCGGTAGTCAATACACATCCTAAGGGACCTATCCTTTTTTTTCAAAAACAACATCGGACAAGCTCAAGGTGATTGGCTAGGCGTAATAAATCCTTTCTCCAACAAGTCCCTCAGTTATTGCTTCAACTCCTTTAACTCCATCGGGGACATATGATGAGGGTGAATAGAAATGGGTTGAGTATCGGGGAGGATATCAATGCCAAAGTCTATCTCCCTTTTAGGAGGAACACTGGGAAGGTCATTTTGGAAGACATCAAGAAACTCATTTACAACTAGAACCGACTCTATGGGAAGAACTCTTAGATTCTATATCCCTAACCCTCACAAGATGGTAAAGACATCCCTTAGTGGTCAACTTATGAGCTTTAATGCAAGAGATGAATCTACCCTTGATCAACATATCTTGATTCTCCCACTCAAGGATGGTTCATTTGGAAATTGGAACTTGACCCTACGGGTTCTACAATCAACAAAAGCATAGTATGCATGCAACCAATCCATCCTAAGAGTAATATCAAAATCAACCATGTCTAACTCAACAAGATCACAAAGCAATATTTTATGTGAGATGCAAATATGACAACTTCTATAAACTTTCCAAGCAATAATAGATGCCCCATTTGGAGAATGACCCTTTATGGCACAAGTTAGTCAGTTATTCTCGTAGTTGAGATAAGATTCGGATCGAGTTTGGTTAGGTCTCTAAAAGCATAGTTCTTGCCTTCCTACCCCCTCTGAGCTTGTTTATTCATTGGGTAATCCCTTGCTCTCACATAATAGGAGTTGACACCTCATATGACTCGTGCAATAACTCGAGGTCAACATGGAACTTTTTGGCAACAAAGGGGGTAACAAAAGAAAGAGTGCACCTAAATCAATCAATGCATACACATCAAAGTCAAAGATTTTTAACATATCAGCAACAATATCGGGGACTTCATCAACCCCTTTCCTCTAATGCAAAGTATAGAATCGGTTATACCTTGGTGCACCAACTTGTCAGCCATCTCTCCCTAAATGGACCGCATTAGCACATTGTGGATGAACCTCCTTACCTTTGTTGCAGTTTCGAGGGAAATCTATCACCTTATGCTCGAATTCCCCCACAACCATAACAAGAATAGTATTTCTCAAACATGGTCCACTACGACCCATATCTTGCTTCGGACACACATAAAAAAGGAGCCATACTCCGAACACCTTGGACCCTTGAAATATTATTTGCACCCCTTTTATCTAGTTCATGAGTAGACCTTTAGCCTTGATGGAATTGGCCACACCTTTGGAACTTACCCTCAAAATGAGCCCTCTTGGCCTCATGATCCCTTCTCTTCCTCAATTTTCTCCTCTTCCGTTTGTTCAACATAGGTCATCAAACATGACAAGTCCATATCATTAATCAACATAGCGGATCAATATTCTTTGCTAACCAACTTAGAAATACCAATCACAAATTTGTTCATCCTAGATATTGAGTCGTCCACCAAATGCGGAGCATACTTAGAGAGTTGGGTAAACTTGAGGGCATACTCCCTCACACTCATAGAACCTTGTCTCAAATTCATAAACTATAACAACTTAACTTCCCTAAGTTCAAGGAGGAAGAATCAATTAAGGAAGGCCACCCTGAACTCCTCCCAAAGTACCACATAGTTGACTCCCTTTTCCTCCTTCCATTGGTTGTACCATATTTATACTATCACTTTGAGTTGGTAGGCTTTCAATTTTGCCTTATGCTTTGCCTCACACCCTGGATGGACAAGATTTGTAGACCTCATCAATGAAATCTTGAGGGTCCTCACTCACCTTTGACCCATGGAATTCCTAGGGATTTATTCTCATGAAGTCTCTGACATGAAAGGCTGGTGTAGTAGCATAAGGGGTTTGGGATCCTTTAATGGCTTGATTAGCTAGCACTTGTGTAAGCGAGTTGAGAGCATACCTAAGATCTCCATTGGTCGATTGCTCCTCAGGCGTGTGGGCTCATCTTCCCCTCGTAATAGACATGATCTAGCATAGAAAAGATAAGCATTAGGGGAGGAAAGCTTGCTTCAACTCTATAGCATGACTTAGAACATGAAGAAGGGAAAAAATTCCTAAAATGCTTCATAGCCTTCTACTTATAGTTGTGTTGCATAAAACAACCATGAATAAGACTCTAATCAATGCAATATGTTAGACTCTAAGGATCTAACAACCTAGTGCTCTGATAGCACCTTTGTCACTACCCAATCCTAGGGCCTAGACATGATCGATGAATAGGGAACCTAAAAGAACCCCAATCAAGCCTCATATCATACTATTACATATCCTTGGTCGCAAAAACAATAAAACATGACATATAGAGATAAGCATATCAAGGAAAATGGGACTAAGGGTAAACTTACATATCATAACATCAAAGAACAAGATAGTCAAGACTCATAGCATAAATACATAGCATGTCCAATAACACCTCTACTATATAGATAAGACTTGGAGCAACAATAAGCAACCAGGCTCACTTGATTGTAAATATATGAATAAAAGTAAGATAGTCGTAGTACAAAGCAAGAAATCATAAGCAACATCCCCAAAATAGAGGACTTACCAACAAGCATGAGAGACAATCGTTCTAGCCACGTGGAGGAGAAAGATGATCAACCAGTGCACCGGTTCCTACATGGTGAAATCATGTAGGCATAGAGTATGCGTTAGTACATTTAAATATACTAAGTATGTAGGATACAATGCAAAAAGAGGTAGACATTATAGGTAAAATGCATAATCATAACCAACGAATAACATACTAACAATATGACATTATGAATTTTTCTTGAAGTACCATGCTTATATAGAATATAATATGAGTGTAAGGAATAACCATTCTTATTGCAAACCAATGCCTACCACCTCCTTGGATAGACACATGAGGTATGAACCCTTTCTTGAGGTTGATGGAGTACAAACCCCCACTGAGGTTGATGGAGTATAGACACCCCATCAAGGTTGATGGAGTACAAACACCCCCCATCAAGGTTGATGGGTACCAACCCCTAACAAGGTTACCCTAGCCTAACACCCCCTAGCTAGGCGATTGAAGTACCAACCCTTAATAGGTTACACGGTCCTACAACCCCCCAAGCTAGGCTTGGTCATCCCCAACACTCTAGAGATAATATCATACATATATACACTCTTTTCGTCATCATATATATATATATATATTCCTTTTCATCATCATTCCATCATCATTCTATCATCATTTTATCATCATGAGTCATTCAATTCATAAGACTTGCATTGGACCTTCAATTCCTCAAGAACCCACAACTGGACATTTTATCAAACATTTAGAAGGTGTGTAATGCTAGTATAAAATCATGCAATTCAAGAGTGAAATCATGCTAGAAAAATTAGTGTCAAGCCATCAATAGATAGAACAATATGCATCAAAACCCTTCATCAATTCTCACAATACACCTTAGACTTATAGCTTCTTACATAGTAAAACAGTCACAATTTCATAAATCCCAACATAGTTTGTAGTGAATTTCATAATAAATAAGACCTATGAGTAAATCAACTTTAAATCATGCAACTTTGAGTAAAGATCTCTTGGGTATCTTGGGTGAAAGGAACCCATGAAAGAAATCCACATATCTTATCTTTGGAGATGAACTTGATGAAGATTGAAGATGAAGACTTGAAGCTTGAGAGGAAATCTTTAGATCCGGAGAGGGTTTTGAGACTTGAGTTTAGGAGAAAAATATTTGGCCAAGTGTTTGAATAAGTATTAGAGATGGTTTAGAATGATATGAGGGTGAAAATGGCTAAGTATATATATTTTCACATTTGGGAACACTTAGGCCCAAGACTTAAAAGTCTTGGACCAAAGTCAAAACTACTCCAAAAATAACACTAGTATGCACCCATGGCATGTCACGCCAGGGGCATGAAAAGCTCACTAGAAATACATTTTCAGAAAATTGAAATTGCTAATCATTTGCTCTGAAATTTGGGTTAGACCTAGTTTCCACTCAAAATGACCCTTTGAATAAGAATATGAAGTCGAATATTTGATATTATGCACGAATTATGAGATATACCAAAATAAATATTTTGGCCACTTTCGAGGCACATTTTTGGGCACTTTTTAGGGTCATTACATTTACATTGAATTTACTTGCATGATTTACTCTTGAATTACATGGTATTATACTTTCATTACACACCCACCAAGTGTTTGATAAAATGTCTAGTTAATGTATCTTGAGTTGTTGATGGCTTAATTTTTGGCATATGTGTTAAGTGATTTTATGATGATAAAAGGATGATATGTGTGTGTTGATTTAATAAAAGTCATCTATAGTGTTGAGTTGACCATAGCCAATTGAGGGGTGATGCCTCAATCACCTTGGATGGGGGTGGTAAGCCATCAATGAATTAAGGGGTTGATACCTCAATCACTTTCAGCGGAGGGTGGTCATGTCTGTCAACCATTTGAGGGGTTGATACCTCAATTGCCTCAGATAGGGGTGGTAAGCCATCCACCAATTAAGGGGTTGATACCTCAATCACTTCTGATGGATGGTTGTTATGCCCATCAACCAATTAAGGGGTTCATTCCTCAATCACTTCTAAGGGGTGGTCTACCTTAGATTCCAAGTACTAAGTTGCTTGGTCTGTGATGATGGCCTATTCCTAACATGTATTATGTTCTATAAATAAGCATGTTTACTTCACGTATCACTCATGCATGCCATATTATTATATATTCATCTATTGCCTAATTATGCATTTTTACTATGTTGTCTATCTATTGTTACATTGCATCCTACATACATAATACATTCAAATGTACTAATGCGTGCTCTATGCCTGTATGACGTGACCATGTAGGAACTAGAGCATCAATTGATAATCCTCCTCCTCAATGTGGCTAGTGCAATATCTCTCAAAGAAGTTGGTGAGTCCTCAACTTCGAGGACATACTTCTCTTAATTTATGCTATGTAGAAACTCTCTTTTCTTTATTGTATGCTTTGACTATAAGGGTGAGTCCGGTTACTTGTCTTGGGCCCAACTAAGTTCTATGTTTAGAGGTGTTATTGGATAAGATATGTAATGATGCTATAAACTTGACTTCCTTTAATTCTTTGATGTTTTGTGATATGAAGGATGTCCCTTAGCCTCGTATCCCCTATTTACTATATCTTATTATTGATTTATTGCTTTCACGACCAAGAATGTGTAATGATATGTTAAGAGGCTTGATTAGGGTCCCTTTGAGTTCTCCATTTTCCATTCACATCTAGGTCCTAGGCTTGGGTCGTGATATATCCAAACCTCATCAAAAAAGATGTCCATTATCCCCAATGCATTCAATTAACAAAATAAGATATAAAGGGGTCAAAAATCATACATGGGAGCCTAAGAGCCAGTGTGTGGCTGAGTCTGACCACCCCCTCTTATGGGGTAGTCTACTCAACAGTAGTACTTTATTCAGAGGGGCCATCACCCTTTACCTTCTTTACCTCATGATGTTTTTGTATCTCTACTATTTATCTTGACATTCACAAGATGAGCTTGAGCTCCTCCTGAAATCATACAACATCAGGATCATCATCTGGATGGGGTCTTTTCCTGTGGGAAGGCTAAACAGGCTCATCAGGAGCAAAAAGATCTGTCATTTGCACCGGGGCCATAGTTTCTGGAAGTGCAACTGATGCTGCCAATACTACTATTTTATCAGCCCAAAGTTGTTGGATCTCCATCATAAGGGTCGTCTAGTCTGATGTCTGGGTCGTGCTAAAGATAGATTGTACGATCTACTCAAAGGCATCAATAAGGGCATCCAAGGTAGAGAGACAATCATGAATAGTAATGACCATAAATGTCTACACATAACCATCCGAGTCTGAAATGGCCCTATGGACCCATGAATTTATCTGATGAACAAGCTGATTTAACAATGACTCAGCGTGATATAACATTTGCACCCTAGTCTGTATAGATATGGCGAATATGTAAACCATGCCCACGGGAGTAGCCTGTGATGTCAAGGCCTATAATGTCAACGCCCAATGGGCCTCCTCTTCTTATCTTCCTCGTGCTATGGGGGACTCTCTTCATAGCAGTAGCAGTGGCAGTAGTAGTATCAGAAACCTCAGGCGGTGGTGCTTGGGTGATCATCTCAAGCATAAGAGGAGGTTATGCTCGCCGGAGTGCCATCAGGTTCTCTTCAATCTTGATCAAGCTGCGATCTAATGTACATTGGGCCTTATCACCTGGTCTAGCTGGTGCAAGATCTCCATCTCAACTCTAGACAGAGCTTGTGTATCAAGTAAGTGAATGGGATAGAGGGAGACCTCTTTTGGACGGCCTCATCAATCTGCTCTGCTCTAAGGTAGGTCCAATCAATATCATAATTGGCCAAGATGCTGGCGACTAATACCACATGCTTTGGTGTCAACGTATTATCAGGAAGAGTAGGCCAGATAAACGAACAAGCAACTGCCTACCAATCTATGGTAGGGAAACTAAGCGAAGCCTTGATTATAGGCTTCGAGTATGTGCTGACCCAAGTAGGTTATGGACCTTACTCAGCAATATAACCAATAACCTATCTCACCAAGCTGGCTCGTAGCTCTTGATCTCTCAAAACCAAGATTCACTTATCATCCCCACCCTGTAGTCGAACTCTATGGTAGATGAAGGGGTAAGGAACTTTGGTCTAGAAAATATCTGATGAGTGGTGGTCTTTGATATATCCACCTACTGATCCTCACTCTCGTCTCAGTCAGTCTGGGCTGAGCGAGGGGCTTATTCCCCTTAGGAGGAGCTTTGTATACTGTGGCTACATATGAAGCATAAAAATCCCTCACCATGGTCCTGGAGTATCTTCCAAGTTCATGTGCATGCCATTGAAGCCCGTAGCGAATCATCATGTCCTAGAGATCGAGGACATTATCAAGTCTATTAGAGATGACTCGAGGCTCCTCAAAAAAGAAGCAGGCTGACTTAACCTGCTTTGCCTACTGCTGGTCCTTCATATAAATGTCATGCATACCCGTAACACACCACATTGACTTATAAAGGCTTCGGGTAGATAAGGTGATGATCGGGGTATTTCGAAGCACTCTATCTCTGAGTTATCCTCAGAGCTCGAATCCTCTATGGATGGAGTCATCTTTATAGAATCGCTCCCATCATGGCTTCCCTCATCATACTGGGGAGTGCGAGAAACAAGAGCCTGAGTCTGTCCAGCTCTGTTCTATAGTAAGGCCGCCTCTGGGTACAGGCTGATGCCCAAATCCTCTAATGATCCACTGAGGGTCGGGGTCTGCTCATTCTCTGAAGAGTCATGTTTGAGTAACCTCCATTGTCTAGGATCTCATCACATTTGGGTTTTGGGGCCATAGTAACTGAAACATGATCTATTACGCTCCTTAGTTAGCCCGTCAAATGAAGAATTGGAATGCAAACATAATTTAGCTTAAGTTGCAGAAAGGTTCTATGAAGGCAAGTTTATAGGCTGTACCTAGTACTGCGAGTCATAAAGACCTTTC
Source organism: Solanum sejunctum (assembly GCA_025642045.1). Lineage (NCBI taxonomy): Eukaryota > Viridiplantae > Streptophyta > Magnoliopsida > Solanales > Solanaceae > Solanum > Solanum sejunctum. The sequence continues at coordinate 20,194 of JAOTQJ010063742.1, read as the reverse complement.
ATAAAATAATGGTCCAAATAATTTTTGTCACTAGTAAAGTCAAGGCAGCTAGGTACACATCGTAAAATGGTTAACGGGTCATAGTGTATTCTAGTGCGTGAAATTATTCCAGGCAAGGATCTACAAAACCTATCTATGAGGTGTAAAATGATCTATGAATCGTAGAAGGTTTCATATGATGGATACTCAAAAAATTTAAGTTTCTGCAATCTTCCACAAGATGCAACTACAAGTCATGGAATGATCATGAGTCGTAAAAGCCACTTGTAAACAACAAAACTCAGTTACTTGAGTTTCTAAGCCTATCATAATAGATCCCATGTGACTTATTCAACAAGTATTCTACCAGCATTGAAATAAAAATGCACACAACATATGATTTTCATATCACAACCAACCAACATGTTATACAACTTATATACCCCATTGAATGCGGTTAACCATGTTTACCCTACTATTCCGACCACTTATGATCAATTTCAACAGGATTACGCACCTATGTCATAACCCACTAATTCACACATAAAATCAATTTATCACACATGGTGGACATGGGCAACCCAAATTCAATAATCACATATTAATTTCAAACATCAGTTTCGTGTCTAGACTGCCATTCCCAACATGAACTCCAACTCATATAACATAGGCAAATCAAGGGTTTTTAGTTAACCAAGAACTTACAAAGTAGTGTGATTATGTTGTAGAGGATAAGGAGGTGAATATACACTAAACCCTAGGTCACTAGAAATTTACACCGTAAAGTACGGGTAGGGCTACCGTCGGTGGTCAAAATTATGTGGGGGAGGAGTTAGCTGAGTTATTTTTTAAATTAGGCCAACAATGGGGTCAAAATAATTTAACCCTATTATTTATAACTTAACTAGGTCAACTGAAATCTAATATGGTTGGACTCTACGAAACCCCAATTACTGGTTGTAGAGTATTTTATGGCTTATAAACTGTGGTTTTGTAGAACATCTAGACCCTAGATTTTAGGACTGGGTTTCATGGTCCAATCTATAGGTCCTAGAGTGTTTTACAACTCATAGAGATGGTTGAAGAAACCTTCAATGTTTAGAAAAAATTTCAGAGAACTTACCTGTGATTCACGAGCCCCATTCACGACCTGTATTTTTGTCTATAGATTGTAAAGTTAGCTCATAAACTGGAGTACATAAATTTTTGCTCACTGGAAATCTCTACTAAATAGAGTATGGGTTGTAAAGTGTTTTACGGCCTGTAGAACCAGTCATAGAGACTCTTCTATGCTCCTCTTAGTCAAAAATGGCTGACTTAGCCCTAAACTTATAGTATGCTTCATGGAACGCACTGTTACCTTATATGCAACACGCCCAATGTCAAAAATTACAATCAAAGTACAATAAAATAAACTACCTATGAGTCTAAAAACTGAAAATAAACTTACAAGTACACTATTACATCAAAGAGCTTGGGTTGCCTCTCAAGTAACACCTAATTTATTGTCGCAGCATGACTTAGAAAAATTTGTAACTCAAACTTCACTAATTGCCAATACTTCATTCTTTGGATCATCTAGATGCTTTTTGTACTGACATATACTGAAGATGACCCTTTCATCTTTCAATTTGAACTTGAGTTGGTCGTCTTCCTTATCTACTAGTGCTCGGCTAGTGGCTAGGAATGGCCTTCCTAGGTTGATTGGGACGTCAAAGTTGACTTTGCAATCTAGGATCACAAAGTCTGTAGGGAATATAAACTTCTCAACTTTTACCAGCACACCATATAGTATCCCCAGTCTTCTTCATTGTACTATCAGCCATCAACAACCTCATGCTCATTGGAGTAAGGGCTCCCAGTCTTAGCTTCTTGAAGATCGCAATAGGCATTAGATTAATACTAGTACCTAGATCACATAGTGTCCTTGACAATTACACATCTCTAATGGTTTAGGATATGGTAATAGCACCAGTGTCTTCTTGCTTCTACACCAATGACCTCGTAGCAATAGCACTACAATACTAAAGCTCTTGGAAGAGCTCCTAGCTTAAAATGCGCTTCTTAGTGACCAGGTACTTCATGTACTTGGCATACATTGGAATTTTCTTCAATGCATTGATAAGAGGGATGTTGATGGAGAGCTATTTAAGCATGGAGAGAAAGTGCTTAAATTTGCCTTCCTCATTCTTCTTTCTGTTTCTTTGAGAGAAGGGAGGAGGAGGCCTAGGAATGGGTTCAACTTATGTGGTGCATCAGGAGCTTCACTTTCCTCATCCTTGCCACAATCATTTTTTATCTCTACATCTTTGGGCACAATCATCTCCTCTTGAAAATCTTCCTCATTGACTGGCATGGGAAGATCAATTGTGTTCTTGCCACCCCAAGTAGTAACTACCATGCACTGGTACTCATTCTTAGGATTCTAAATTGTGTTGCTAGGCAATGTACCCCTCTGACACTAGTTTAGCTGAGTCAACACTTGACCAAACTGCTAGTCAAGCTATTTGATACCCACAAAATAAGACTCTATTTTCTGATTAATGCTAGAAATATTAGATTTCATACCCCTTAAAGTCTCATCCTGTGTCTTAGCTTTCTTTAACAGGCGATCAATCAACTCCTCAATTCTGGTACTGCTTACACTGACATCGTGGATATGTGGTAGCACATAGAGACCATTTTTGAAGCCATCTCTATGACCCCAATCTACATCATTCTTTGGGCTACTGTTCTACCAAATATCCTCTACAGTCATCCCTGAAAGCTCCTTCTCTGTTGAAGTTGCGACCTTGGTTTCCTTGACCTTGGTTCCTATAGTCCTGATTGGACCCTTGGCCACAGGTTCAGAAGCCCCCTATCTAGTTAGCAACAAAACATGCTTCCTCATCATAATATGGCTCATCATACATGGGTGAACATGGAGTTTGATGAACTACTGTATTGACTCGCTCTTTGTTCTTCTTTAGCATCACCCCCATACCTATTCGAATCTGGGCAAGCTATTGTATGATTTCTTCATTGATCTTTTCTTGCTTTGGACTAACACTGATAGCGCACAAACTTTTGGTTGATGCTCTATCTCTCTGCCCCAATGCATGATTAGTCCTGACCACTCTTTCCATCAGTTTTATGATCCTTACAAATGGTTGGTCCAAGAATATGTCCTCCAAAATAGTGTCAGCATAAACCTAACTGTTCTCATCAAGGGCATGATAGAAGATCTCCACCAAGGCATCATCGACTATCTTATGATATAGGACACCCCTCCAATATATAGTGAACCATTCTCAAGTAGTACTGATCGAATAACTAAGAAGATGATCAAAGTAGATCTGGTACTTCAACTTGAGATTCTTCGATCTAGGAAGGTACCTCTCCAAAAAGGCCTTACGAAAGTCTGCCCAATTGGTGATTAAAGTCTACGGAAGCTCAGATAACCATAATGCTACATCACCTATAAGAGACAATGAGAAGACATGTAGTCCGGAAGGATCCATAGGTAGATTCTATATTCCTATCATACTTTTGCAGACAAATACGACATTGCGTAGTTAGCTATAAGGATATTCTGATTGTAAGCCCTAAAATAGCCCATGGTTTTGTAGCATCTAAAGCAACCCACTCAAGACTATGAACTTTGTGTCTGCCTATAGTGGTGGCAACATAATAGCTCCAGTCACCTCCATAGCCATTTGATTTAGCCTGTATAGGTTCCACGAGTAAGCAAGGGAATTCATATCTAGTGCGTGTTGAGAAATATCCTCCAGAGGAGATAGGTTCTTATGATTAGCATTCTTATTCTAATTTCTGTTCAGAGCTATATTGGCCGTATTGTTGGTGTTATCTTGGTTAATTCTTCTCAGCATTCTCTGGATCTCTGGGTCAAATAGAGTTAAGGGATTGCCTTGACTCTATGTGTTAATCATACACTACACTTATACCCTGCAAAGAAACAAAAGTAAAAGGAAAATGTCAAATGTGGGAAAGAAGGATTAATATTAAAATTACTATGAAGTAAATAAGTCTAGCCGTATTCCCTACCAATGGTGCCAAAATCTTGCAGTATCCTAAGTTAAACCTCCTTCTAGAGGACCATTGCATCTTATAGTATCCCCACATGCTTTTTCATTGTACGATCCACCATCAGTAATAGCATATTCTTAGAGAAGGGGCTCCCAATCTAAGCATCTTATAGACTGCTAGGGGAATCGATGGCCCCTAGATCATATATTGCCCTTGTGAACTCCACATCTCTAATGGTGCAGGGTATGGTTAAAGTACCCGGATCTTCTCGCTTCTAGACTAAGGACTGTGTAGCAATAACACTATAATGCTAAAGCTCTTGGGAGGGCCCCTGACTCACAATGTGCTTTATAATGACGAAGTCATTCATGTACTTAGCATGCCCTGACATCTTCTCCAATACCTTTGATGCTCGGCTTTCACTTGTTTGCAATTATGGCACCCGAACATAAACTTAGCAATGTCTTTCTTCATACCATCCTAACAAAACACATCCCGCAAATCTCTATACATCTTTATGGAACCGAGGTGAATGGAATAGAAATAAGTATGATCCTTATCAAGAATCAACCTCCTCAAGTCCTCAACATTAGGCACACACAATCTACCTTAGTATCTAAGGAACCATCTTCCCGTTAAGAGAAAACCTCTACCTTACCATCTCTCACGAAGGTCTTCAATTCTAACAAGTTGGGGTCAAGATCTTGCTTTGCTTTCACCTCCTCAACCAATGAAGATTTAGAACCATTAACCACCACTACATGACTATTGTTAACCTTTCCAACCAAACTACCAATCTAGTCAACAGATGGACCTCTATAGCCACCACTTTGCCACCAACAACAACATGTGCTAAGCTACCCATAGACATCCTACTCAAAGCATTAATCACAACATTAGTGTTACAGGGGTGATAATGCAAACTCATATAAGAATCTTTAAGGAGCTCTAACTACCTTCTCTGTCTCAAGTTAAGATCTTGTTAAGTTAACACATATTGGAGGCTCTTATGATTGGTGAACACATTAAATGAACCCTATACAAATAATGACGCTAAATTTTAAAAGCAAATACCACGGCAGTTATTCAAGATCATGGTGGGATAATTATTTTCATACACCTTAAGTTGTCTAGAAGCATAGGCTATCACCTTACCATTTTGCGTCAAAACACAACTGAAACCGATGCTTGAGGCATCAATATACACAACAAACCCTTCTTACCCTTCTAATAGTGACAAGATAGGAGCGGAGACAAGCTTATCCTTAGAAGTTTGGAAAGTCCTTTCATACTCATCAATCCACAAATTTATCCTTCTTTTGAGTCAACTTAGTCATAAGAGAAGCAATAGAAGAGAACACATTCATAAACCTCTGGTAAAAACCCGCCAAGCCCAAGAAACTTCAAATATCTGATGGAGTCAAATGTGTAGACCAATCTCTAATCACTTATGTCTTTTTAGGATCCACTTTAATACCATCACCCGACAACACATGACCTTGAAAGGCAACCTCTTGCAACCAAAACTCACATTTCTCATACTTACCATACAACTTCTCCTCCATCAATCTTTGTAGCACCACCCTCAAATGACTCACCTGCTCCTCATCACTATGAGAATAGATCAAAATATCATCAATGAAACCACCACAAACAAACTAAGGTAGGGTTTAAAGCCCTTATTCATAAGATCCATGAAGATAGCTGGTGCATTTTTCAATCCAAAAGACATAAACACAAACTCATAATGCCCATACCTTGTTCAGAAGGCCATCTTAGGAATGTCACCCTCCCTCACTTCCATTTGGTGATACCCGAATCGAACATCAATCTTTGAGAAGTGACTAGCTATTTGAAGTTGGTCAAATACATCATCAATCCTTGGTAAAGGGTACTTATTCTTTGTGGTGACCCTATTAAGTTGTCGGTAGTCAATGCACATTCTAAGGGACCTATCATTCTTCTTCACAAGTAGCACTGGTGCACCCAAAGGTTATTGGATAGGCCTAATAAAACCCCTCTCCAAGAAATCCCTCAGTTACTCCTTCAAATCCTTTAACTCCACCGGGCCATATAGTAAGGGGGGATAGAAATGGGTTGAGTATATGGGAGGAGGTATATACCAAAGTCTATTTCCCTTTCGACAGGAACACCAGAAAGATCATTAGGAAAAATATCAAGAAACTCATTAACCAACGAAACCAACTCTGTAGGAAGTATCTTTGACTCAATATCCCTAACCCTCATAATATGATAGAGACACTCCTTAGAAATTAACTTATGGGCTTTAATGCAAGAAATAATCTACCTTTGACCACCACATCATGACTCTCAAGAATGGGTTCATTCGGGAATTGGATTTTGACCCTACAAGTTCTACAATCAATAGAAGCATAGTATGCATGCAAGCAATCCATCCCAAGAATGACATCAAAATTCACTATATTCAACCCAACAAAATCACAAGTCAACATTTTATGCAAAAATGCAAATGGAACAATTTTTATAAACTCTTCTAGCAATAATGGATGCATCAACAGTAGTATCCACTTCATATTTTGTAGACAATAATTGGGTTCAATATATAACTTTTTGGCAACAAAAGGAGTAACAAATGAAAAAGTAGCACCCGAGTATATAATGCATAACATAAAAATCAAAGACTTTAACATATTGGTGATGATATTGGGCACCTCATCTACCCCTTGTCTCCCTTGAAGAGTATAGAACCAATTAGTCTTTGGGCAACCACCATGATTGCCACCTCTCCCCATAGGAATCGCATTAGAACCTTTTAGATGAACATCCTTACCCTTGTTCTGGTTACTAGGGCAATCGACCACCTTATACCCCACTTCCCCACAACTATAACATGCATTAGTATTCCTCAAGCATGGGCCACATGACCCTTACAACATTTTGGACTAATAATATTAGGCACCACACCATCATCACCTTCGACCCTTGGGTTGCCATAGGCAAACCTTCTATTAGCAATATTACATGCATAAATGATGCTTGAGTAAAACGTCCTTATATATAATATATTACATGTGTAGTAAGAGACCATCATGTCCAAGGCCTACTACCCCCTTGGAGAGGCAATTGAGGTATCAACCCATCAATTGGCTGATGGTTGTCACACCTAACCATCCATGGTGATTAAGGTATCAACCCCTAAATTGGTTGATGGTTGTGCTCACGCAGCATCCATGGTGATTGCGGTATCAACCTATCAATCAGGTAGATAGTTGTCTCACCCTACAATGCATAATGATTGACGTATCAACCCTACAATCGTGTTGATGGTTGTCTCACCCTACAATCCATGGTGATTAATGTATCAACCCCACAATTGTTTGATGATTGCCTCACCCTATCATCCATGGTGATTGAGCCTGAAACAACCCCAAAATGTGCCCAAAAATGTGCCTCGGAAGTGCCCCAAAATCATAATTTCCATATATCTCATAATTTGTGTGTGATATCAAAAATCTAACTTCATATTATTGTTCAAGCGGCAAAATTGAGTGGGAAAAGGGTCTAACCCCAATTATAAAATAAGTGATTCGCAATTTCAAACTTTGAAGTGTCAAATTCCAGTTGCTTCAATCTTATTTTCTCCTTGTTTTCTATCTCAGTCCGACAATTTTGGGTCTTGGGTCTAATTTTTCCCATGTGTTAAAATACCTCTACTTAGCCTTATTTCATCCTTAAATCATTTGAAATATTCCCAAATACTCACTCAACCACTTAGACAATATTTCATTTCGAAATAACAAGTTCCAAAACTCATTCGGATCTTAAGGCTCTCATTCAAGCTTTAAGTTTTCATCTCCAATCTTCTTTAAGGATTATCCAAAGTCAAGGTATGTGGGTTTATATCATGGTTTCCTTTCACCCATGATTCCCAAGCTTCCTTTTACTTAAAATTGCATAATTTAAAGTTGATTTACTCATAGGTCTTATTCTGAAATTCACTGCACACTATGTTGGTGTTTTATGAAATTATGATTATTTTTGTATGTGTTGAGATAAGAATCTAAGATATATTAGAAGATTTGATGAAGGGTTTTGATATGTATTCCTAAATGATGTCACCATGTAGGGATTGGAGCACCGACTGGTTATCATCTTCCTCCTGGCTAGTACTTACATTCAAAGCTATTTGGTGAGTCATTAAATCAGAGGATGATGACTTTCATCTCATAATTATGTTTTAAGACCCTCTTTACTTTAATATATACTTATAACTATGAAGGTGAGCCCAGTTGCTTGTCTTTGACCCTGCTCCTATCTATATAGTAGAGGTGTTGTTGACATGTTATGTATTTATGCTATGAGACTTGACTCTCTCGTTCCTTGATGTATATGGTATCAAAGAGGTCCCTTAGTCCCATTTTCACCTTTTATTTATTATTTATTATCGTTACTTTTAATTGCTTTTGTGACCAAAGATGTGTAATGATATGGTAAGACACTTGTTCGGGGTTCATTCGGGTTCCCAATTCGCCGGTCATGGCTAGGGCCTAGGTTCGAGTTGTAACAGAGGTATCCCACCCCTTCAACAAGGTGTGGTAAACTTGCAACACTATAGATACTTTTCATGAAATCAACCTATATATACCTTCCTTTCATCATCATAAAGTCATTCAAGTCATAGGTCATACAATGGATCATCAATAGCCCAAGAATCCTAAACCATACATTTTATCAAACACTTGGTTGGTGTGTAATGATAGTGTAAAATCATGCATTTCAAGTGTTAAATCATGCAAGAAAACTTGAAGTTAATCAACTCACCAATATTAGTAATACCCTCAAGTAATATATCTTGAAACCCTTCATCAAATCTCAAAATAAATGCTAGATTCATAGATCAAAACATGCTTAAACAGTCATACTTTGATAAAACCACAACATAGTTCATAGTCAAATTCATAATATGAAAACCATAGGTAAATCAACTTAGAAACATGAAATTTATCTAAAAAGGGAGATTGGGCTCCATGGGTGAACGGACACAATGGTTGAAACCAACATACCTTAACTGTGGAGAATTCTTTGATGAATATTGAGATGAGAACTTAAACCTTGATCGAATTTCTTGAATTGGAAAATGAGTTTTGAACCTATGATTTTGAGTGAAATATTTATCTAAGTGTTTGAGAGAGTATTGGGGAATATTTTATATGATATGAAGGTGAAATATAGCTAAGCATAGGTATTTTTACACATGGGAAGACTTAGACCCAAGCCCTAAAGTCTAGGACCGAGCCAACAAAACTGGGCAAAAGTAACACATCTACATGCCTTGGCTGCATCGCACTAGGGGCACTCAGAGCTCATTGGAAATTGCATTTAGAAAATTGAAATTTTGATTCGGTGACTCTAAAATCAGTGTTAGACCTATTTGTCAGTGAATATGAAGTCAATTTTTTGATATCATGCACGAATTTTGTGTATATGAAAATTATAATTTGGGGCATTTTCGAGGCACATTTTTAGTCACTTTTTGGGGTTGTTCTTGGTTACTAGCTCACCCTTAAGATATACATCAAAAGGCAAAATCGTAAGTCACAATATAAGGAAATTATCATCATAGGAAAGGGGCTTGTTCCCGAAGAATCGGAACTCCCTGATAAGTCTTCAAAAGTCAACTCCAAAGCTAGCCATTATATGGACGAGTAGCCTAGTCGTCCATTCCTCATGGTTGGATCATGTAGGCAAAGAAGTACACATTAGTAAGTAAAATGTACTAAGTATGGAAGTATTTCATGCATCGAGGAACATCACAACATAATAACAATATGAGTAATCATAATCACTAGAATAATGACACTATGTACGAGCAATGCATGTTTAAAAATCATGAATAGAAGTAACATCAAACCTTTTATAATCCTAGAAAACAAGTGTTGGAGTAATACCGTAACCAACAATATGAACATTCAAAGTACTACATGGAATCTTGATGTTCCCTCTACACTATGCAAAAGAGGAGTCTACTTTGCTAAGGTAGGCTCAATCCTTACCCTGTAATCTCTATCCTAGCATGGTGAGAACTCATTATTTGGCCCCACCCTATAGGATCTATCTTAGCATGATGAGTGTTCATTAAACACTATATAGATCTATTAGTATATCATTAAGGCATATAAGCATGAATACCATTCCTACGATGGCACGTAGTTATGGTACTATGGAATGTACCAAAGCTCTCTCGGTGTTAGGTCATATCCCACAAAATACGTAAATAATAAATATACATATCTTTTAACATAATTCATAGTTATAATATTCATACTTTTATAGCTTGTAAAATAGTTATCAAAATATTTCATGAAAGCATCTCATATCATAGGAATAGTCCATCTAGTTAGCCTTCCATAAAATGTTGGTAAGCTCTCCATTTTATCATTATCATAAAGAAAAAGTAGGGCCTTAATCATCCTCATCATTGTAGCATCATTATCATCATAACATCATCATCATTGTCGTTAAAATATGCTTTTTCATACTTGAGATCATAGTCATGAAAGTCATGGATTTATCATAGGAAACTAGGCATGTGTGTGATCAGGAACAATCGAATTAAAATCATGCTATTTAAATAAAATTCATAGAGGAACCATGCAATTAAAATCAATTTTGATTATTATTAAAGGAACCCACATTAATTCAGCAAGCCCTAATCATCACACACTTGAAATCATATACTTTTTCTTGGAAATCATAGAAATTATGTAATTCTTAATAATTCATACTTAAATAAGAATAATCATCATGGAGGAATCATAATCCATGCAATTGGAATCATAACATAAAGTCCATAAGAAATCATCATTAAAAATTGATAAAAAAGAGGTTTTGGATTGGGCCTCATGGATGAAACTAATCCATGAATGAAACCCTACATATTTCAAGTGAAGAACTTTAAGAATTTGAGTAGAGAAACCTTGAAATCCATCTCAAAGCTGGGAATCCTAGCCTCAATGGATTTCTTGTCTAGAGAAAAATATTTGAGAAAATTATGCGAATGAATGAGTTAGAATGAATAAGCAATAGGATTTATAGGTGTTAGGTCAGTTAAGTTAGTTAGGAAGGATAAAATGACATAGTGCAGGAGTCAAAAAAATTGAAAATATACAAAAAGCCCTTCATTTTAATTGACAGAGCTATTCATGAGACATCATCGATGCCATCTTCCCAACCACGAGTCATGCTTTGGCTTGTAGAACTCGTGTCACAAATGTTGAGCAACTAGAAGTTGAACCTTTTATACCATGGACAATAATATAGTTGATCACGCCCAAAATCAAGGTTTAAGTGGTCCTTGTTCAAATATAGAACCAAATGATGGTTATGGTTATTCCCATAGGAATATGGTCTAGACTTGGAGTACTTAAAGCAATTCAGATAATTAATTGACTTACATCCAGAAAAAGGCATTTTAATATAAAAGTAATGATTCAACCTAAACTTAGAACAATGGTCAATGCAAGTATTACTAATTCAGTGAGATAAGTAACTAGGATATTAACTTTCCCATGAATTTTGAACATAGTATAACCTAATAATTGTAACCCTTTCTAAATTGTAGCATGCAGAACTAATAAGTTATGTTCACCTTATTCCTTGGGCCGACAACAAGGAAAATTTCACCACACAACTTGGGTTGTCTACAGATGTTACATTAGTAAACCTTACCCTAGTCCCAGTACAACTATTCCTAGCTGTTCAGGTTGATCAGACAAGTGCGCTCAGGTCAAATCCTGTTATTTATCCCTTTTCACATCAATTGGTCTGGCGAGTAAGAATAAGGCTAGTCATAACTTTGGCCACCTTTAAAACATATTCCAAAGTAAGAGATAAATAACATATGCATGCACACTTCCCAAGAAAAACAAATTATCTAGTTTTTTCTTTGTTAGTTCTTCATGGTACCCACGACCCTAGTTGTTAATTTAGGTACTCATATTTACTGTAGATGAAGAAATCATGTTGTATGTTTACATAATTAAACACTTCCAACAAAAAATTAAATAACGTAAAATCTGTAATCTTCACGTAAATAGCAAAATCAGGTTCCATAGATGAATACAAAAGTTATCCAGTTAAAATCTTTAGGAAAAAGCTAAAAGAATGTCATAATATGAGTTCTGTAGTTCCGTACATCTAAAAATACCCTATTTTTAACAAAAGAAAACCAAATACTAACTTAATTAGGAAAACTTGATTTGAGTCCTTCTATGAGCAAAGTTATGGGCTGTGATTCTGTTTACAACTCATAGAAGGGTTTTAGTCATGACCCAAGCCTAAGTCCTAGACGTGACACGATGAATGGGGAACTCAAAGGGACCCAAATTAAGCCTCTTAACAAATCATTACACATTCTTGGTAGCAGAAGCAAGAAAACAATAATAAGAGATAGTAAAGAGGGGATATGGGGCTAATGGACATCTTTCAGATCATAAACATCAAGAGTCAAGAGAGTCAAAGCTCATAGCATCATTACATAACTTTTCCAATGAAACCTCTAAATATATAACTTAGGGGGGCAAAGATAAGCAGCTAGGCTGCCATAAAGAAAAGAGAATATATACATAGCATAAATCAAGAGAAGTATTCCTCGAAATTGAGGACTCGCCAACTTGCTTTGGGAGATATCGCACTAGCCACGTAGAGGAGGAGGTTGATCAAGTTAACCTCCGATTCCAACATGGTAACTTCATGTAGGCATAGAGTATGTATTAATACATTTGAATGTCTGAAGTATATAGGATACAATGCAACAATAGATAAGAATCATAGTTAAAATGCATAATTAAGCAATAGATGATCATATAACAATACGACGTGCATGAAGATACTTGAAGTAAACATGCTTATATATAGAACATATTACACATAAGGGAATAGAACATCATCACAGACCAAGAAACGTAGTACTGGGAATGTAAGGTAGAGCACCTATTATATGTGATTGAGGTACCAACCCCTCAAATGGTTCATGGACACGACAACGCTCCATCAGAAGTGATTGAGGTAGCAACCCCTCAAATGGTTGATGGACATGACCAACCTCCATCAGAAGTGATTAAGGTACCAATCCATCAATTGGTTGATGTCTTACTACCACCATCCTATGAAATTGAGGTACCAACCCCTCAATTGGTTGATGGCTTACCACCCCCATCCTAGGCGACTGAGGTACAAACCCCTCAATTGGTTGATGGCTTACCACCCCCATCCTAGGCCATTAAGGCATCCCCCCTCAATTCGCTATGGTCAACTCACAAGAAAATTGATACTTCTTATGAAAATTACCCTTTCATCATCATAAAGTTACTTAACTCATATGCCAAATATTAGGCCTTCAACAACTCAAGATATATTACCTGGACATTTTATCAAACACTTGGTGGGTGTGTAATGCTAGTGTAAAACTATGCAATTAAAGAGTAAAATCATGCAAGTAAATTCAATGTAAAATGACCCACCAACACTTGGTAACATCATCATTCAATATAAATAAAAAACCTTCATCAAATCTTAAGATAGATCTAAGATTTATAACTCAAAACATTCATAAACAGTCACACTTTTACAAAACCCCAACTTAGTTCATAGTCAAATTCATAAGAGAAGACCCATAAGTAAAATCAAGTTAGAAACATATAATTTAGGTAAAAAGAAAGCTTGGACACCATGGGTGAAAGGACCGAAGGCCTAAAATTCTTGGACCAAATGAGAAAATATCATAAAAAATGTACAGAGGAGTTCCCATGGCGCGTTGCGCCTTGTGTACGGAAATCTCTCTGGAAATCGCATTTTGCAATTTCTAAATTTTGGTATGGTTGCTTAAAAATCAAAGTTAGACCCATTTTCCACTCAATTTTTCCCATATTCAAGAACATAAAGTCAAACTTTTGATATCACGCATGGATTTTCAGATATAAGGAAATTAGGATTCTAGGCACTTCTGAGTCACATTCTCAGGCACTTTTTGGGGGTCATTTTAATATCTCAATGTTCTGAATATTCATCCCCAAATATCAAAGAAACATACATAACAAGAGTAATCATGAAGGAATCAGCGCCAAAACAAATGCAATAATACACTTAAACACCATTTTAAAAAATTTCAACATAAGTGTTAAAATCACCATGAACTTTGTCAATATAAACATAAATGCATGCAAACGATATAATAAGTCTGAAAATCACATAAGGACTTAGAGTTAGTATCTTAGGCTTGAGTTGAATGGAAAAGATAAGGATATCGTCTTTGCATGTCTTCTTTGGCATCCTATATAGCATTCTCGACTTGTTGATTCCTCCAAAGGACCTTGACGGAGGCAACATCCTTGTTCCTTAACCTCTTCACTTGTCTATCCAAGAACTCTACTGAAACTTCTTCATAAGTCAAGTTGTCTTCAACAACACCCACAACATCAAGAGGCACAATAATATTAGGGTCACCCATACACTTCCTCAACATGGACACATGAAACACATGATGTACCAAGTCCATTTCACTAGGCAACCCTAACTCATAAGCCACCTTATAAATCCTTCTCAACACTCTATAAGGATATACAAATCTTGGACTTAATTTATCCTTCTTACTAAAATGAACCACACTCTTCATGGGTAAAACCTTCATATAGACACAATAACCAACTTTAAATTCAAGTTCCTTTCTCTTTACATCCGTATACGACTTTTGACAACTTTCGGTTGTTTTCAACCTTTTCATAATCAACCTTACCTTCTCCATAGACTGCATAATAAGATCCAGACCCAACAAAGCCATTTCATGTACTTTAAACCACCCAATCGGTTATTTTTACAATATCTAGCATAAATGTCCTCAAAACGAGCCATACCAATACTAGAATGATAGATATTGTTATAAGCAAATTCAATGAATGGAATATGATTATCCCAACTACCTTTAAAATCCAAAATACAAGCCCTAAACATACCATCAAGAGTTTGGATAGTTCTTTCGACTTGGCTATCTGTTTGAGGGTGAAATTTGATGTGTAGTCAAAATACAACACATTTAATGCCTAAAACAAGGAATTTTGCAAGTTCATAATGCGATTTTTATAATTTTTATGTTAGTTGTGCAATAAATACTGGGTGGCATGATTTTTGGAGAAAATTGTAGATTTTGCTGAAGTACATGACATATGAGCCACCATATCAGTCGTAGCCCAAGCTTTGAGTCACAAGGTGCCCTCATAGCATGGAACAGTGAGATAAACTAAGAAGCAACAAGGTGAAGGTTAGTCATATGAGGCCACTTTACGAGTATGACTTGTATAGGTAGGGTTCGTTGTAAGGAATAGTAAGACAAAAGTTGGACCCAGAACTGAAGGCTTAGACTACAAGAGGAGCATGCATGTCATAGCCGAAAAAATAACTCATAATGGTGGGTCATAGAAGTCAAGTCCAAAATGCCAGAAGCTGACCACAAAATCCTTATTAAGACTCGTAGGTCACCCTAAGAATCGTATCTGTGCGATGTACCTACTACCAGTTGTCTTTTCTATTTATTTTTTAGGGAAATATACGAATAGTATAAATACTTATAGGGTTTTAAAAAGGAGTTTTTTCAGACCTTGAATCTTTTCTTCCACACTTTGAATAATCTCTCTATAATATTTCTAGGGTTTAGTGTAGATTTAAATTTTTAATTTAAAGACCCATTTTGGGGTTTGAAAAATTACATTGTACTCATCTTCCATTTATCAAAGCTTGTGGTTTTTAAATTAAATGTGTTTTTGTTCTCATTGTTTTGGGTAAACTCTAAACTGTGTCTTTTACATTCATTGTTGTTGATTTTGCCTTAGCCATAAGTAGCTAAGCACCCACAACTTGGGGGTGTGGGAACTATGAGTAGTTGACTTGAAATAACCTAGACTTTGTGCATTTCTTTGATTGGGGTTTTGCATATATTATTTATTGTCCTTCATTTTGATTGTTTGGTGGTGGCCAACACCAAACCCCTACTACTATCATAATCCCGACCAATGTAGTGATGAATAGGAAAAAGGAAATAAATGATAGAATTCGATTGATGTGTTCTCGTGTAATCAACCAAACTTGACCAAGTGGAGGTTAACTGGGACAATGGGTAATGGTTAGTTGGCACACCATGGTTGCCAACCAAGCGCCATGGTGGAATTCAACCTTCACCTTCATAGGATGGCAGGAAGAACCTAAATTGTCATCCTTCATGCGAATTCGCATTTAGGGTTATGTTGTCTAGGGTAATTAAGTCAACGATTCATGAGGAACACAATTCTCATGTTGTCCCTCAATTTGATTGTCTTCTTTCATACTCAGCGTAGTATTGATCTTTGTACTTCATTTCAAATCTCAAGCCACCTATTTTAGTGAATGCAGTGATTGATACCTAAAAAGATTGTTAGTGAATCAACTTGGTCAAGCCCCAAATTCCATGTCAATTTGACCCTTACCATTGTTTAGGGTTATTGCTGACTACGACCACTTTAATATTGGAGTGTGAATATCAAAAATTATGGCGCCATTGTAGGGAATATGGCTATGTTCTTTTCTTGATTTCATGAGTACTTAATTCAAGTGTTAATTTTTAGATTCTCTTGTATTTTACTTTTAGTTTTATTTTTTGTTTTGATTTATTTGCAGGGTGTACCATATTGTATGCCCAACATAATGAGCTAAGGCAATCCCTTTACTCTGATCAATTTGGAGATCCATCGAAACACTAGAAGAATGGCTCATGTGGATGAGAATATTGTTGTTAAGGTAGAAATGAATGTTAATGATGATATTAGAAGAGAGTAGAATCCACCACCAAGGGTTAATAGGCCACAATATAAGGATTTTAACGAAAATGCTTGTGGGTGGAATCAATATCGCTTGAACACTATAGACATGGACATTACTGGTGCTATAGTGTTGCCACAATTACTGGCGATTGTAAGTTCATAGTGTCGAGTGGATTACTCTAAATGATCCAAAACCATTGTTTGTTCACAAGGTTACCTTCAGAGCATCCCCATCGTCATCTCTATAATATCATCTTTGTTTGCAAAAATATCATGGGGACACAAAATCTTTCTTTAGATGCAGTTGGTTTGTGAGTGTTTCCATTTTCACTAATTGGCAATGCAGCTGTGTGGTTGTCTGAGTTTCCTTAAGGTACGATAAAATGTTGGGCAGAACTTTAGAGAGTTTTTCTAGAAAGATAATTTTCAAGGTCAAAAAAGTTTCACTTCAAAGGCCAAATAAATAATTTTGAGCAATTGCCTAGTGACTCTATTAGTACCACATAGGAGAGATTCACCAAATATATTCTAATAGTTCCTGATCACAATATTATTGATGTTGCCTTGGTTGAGATTTTCTATCGGGTGCTTGACAAAAATAGTCAAGCTTGTGCCGACACAATCTTGGGAGGCATGTTTATTGATCAACCTTTTCCATTGATCATCGAAAGGATGGAGCAAGTGATGAAAACCAATATAGTATGGGGCCAAAGAGATAGAGGTGCTATTAAGACTTCTTCTGCAGTAAGCACCAATAATGAGCAAGCTAAGGTCAATGAGTAAATTATGCAACAACTTGCTCAGCTTCGCACAAGCATGGACTTGGTTTTAAGGCAAAATCAAGTGAGTGTTCTAGTAGTGACTCACCAACCACCTAAGTCTCCAATGTATGAAGAAACACTCTTTGATGAAGATGATTCCTTCATGAGTAATCGATCGACCAGTTTTCGGAACAACCCAATGGTCAAACTCGGACTATTAGAGGTGAGGTTTTATGAATCAAAGTTGAAACTATAATTGTGAAGGTGCATATAAAGACAACTGAGGTGGTTACTATGAAAGAGAGAGAGTATCGAATAAAAATAGGGTAGAAGATATGGTTATAGAAAGGTCCTTATGTGTCGCCTTACAACTATGATACTGGGCTAAATACTTCGATGATTCAAGAGATGTTTGACAAGTTATTGAAGAGAGTCGACCACTAAGATGAGACCTTGAAATGAATGAAATTAGACATTTCAAGCATAAATCAAAAGATAGAGTGTTACTCGGTGGAGATCAAACAATTGGAACAATAATTTAGGCAAGGTTCTTCGCAATGGAACCAACGCTAAAAGGGCACTGTACCAAGCAATACGATTCAAAAGCCAAAGAATGATGGGCATTGCATGGTGGCCATGAATAGAAGTGGTAAAAGTACCATGTATCCCCCTATACGGGTGGTTAGGATGAAGCTTACTAAAAGGGTATTGGTAACTAAATTGTGGATGAGGAAAAAGGTTTGGAAAGTGACGGGATGCAAAGCAAAGAAGTGATAAAGCAAGAATAGTCTAACATGATCCCAAAATCTCCTCTACCCTTACCTCAAAGACTTAAGAAGGAGGAGGAAGATGGCGAATTCAAACACTTTCTCTCGATTCTAAAGAAATTATCCATCAACATTCCCCTTCTAGAAGCTTTACAAAAGATGCCCCCTTATGCCAAGAATATGAAGTATTTGGTAACAAGGAAGTGCACATTGAGCCAAGAGATTTTGCAAGAGCTCTATCAATATAGTGTCATCATGACCAAATGCCTTGCCCAAAAGCAAGGATTTCTTTGTGCATTCATTATTCCTTGTACCATAGGTGGTGTGGAATTCACAAGAGCATTGTGTGACTTAGGAGCAAGTATCAATCTAATGCCTCTTGCCATATTCAAAAAGCTTGGGTTTGGCACTCATACTCTAACAAGAATGCATTTGTGCATGGCAGATAAAACTATAAAGAGGCTAAAAGGGATAATTGTCATGTGCTTATAAAGGTTGATAAATTAATCTTTCCCGCAGACTTCGTGATACTTAACTGTGAGGTTGATTTTGAGGTACACATTATATTAGGAAGACCATTTCTTGATACTGGGAAAGCCTTGATGGATATGATTTGGGTTAACTTCGGTTCAGACTCAATAATTCAGAAGTTATGTTTGACATCCGCCAATCAATGAAACATCTGGATGAGTTTAAGAGTGAAGTTTGGGCCGTTGAATACTTTTGATGATGGATGATGACAAAGTCAAGACATGACGTTAAACAAAGTGCTTTCTCGGAGGCACCCAATTATCTTTTATGTTTTTGGATTATTTTAATATGGTTTGATTTATTTGAATTGTTAGGCATAAATCAAGAGATGAATATTAGGAGAAAATTGCATGTGGAGCATACTCTATGAGCAGGTCTATGTGTCATACTACACTATACAACTCATAGTCATTTTTTGTAGAGGGAAACAGTAAGGATTTAATGTTAGCAGAC
Organism: Solanum sejunctum; assembly: GCA_025642045.1. Taxonomy (NCBI): domain Eukaryota; kingdom Viridiplantae; phylum Streptophyta; class Magnoliopsida; order Solanales; family Solanaceae; genus Solanum; species Solanum sejunctum. The sequence continues at coordinate 850 of JAOTQJ010063742.1, read as the reverse complement.
ACACTACGACCTAACCTTACGATTCGTAGGATCCCCTACAAGTCATAAGTGGGTTTTTTTATTTCCTAGGTATAAACTCTAATTTTTCTAAGTGTTGAGGCCTACTACGCGACTAGTACCTATGAGCAATTGGAAACCCTATGATTCGTAGTTGGGGTCTTGTGGACTCAATCGCAGAATTTTTAAAGTCAACCCAATTTCTCTCTCTTGAAAGTTTTTTTTCTCCCCTATAAGTTTTCCCAACTCATTTTTCTACTATTTCCATTATTCCCCATCAAAATCTAACGTGTTTTTCTGGCAAAGCATCACACTAAGGTTTTGACTCCCTCGTGTTTCTCTCATTGCATTTAGGTGATCTTCATTTGCTTATTTGGTAAGTTTTCTCAGTTAAATATGGCACACTCATATTATCATCCTTGAATATTATTGAATGAATGTCAATGTTACGATCATAGTGAGTATACACATGAGAAAATGATTGTATAAGCATGAGAATTAGGTTTGGCATTATTAAACTCCCTCGCATTATTTGAAATGGTATGATTACTCTGGTTGGGTTGTTATAATATTAGCATATCATTGTACAAGTTTCATGCATGATTTTTGAGTGATCAATTTGTAAACTTATGTTGATGTTGAAATTTAGGGATATTGGTATGTTCAAATATGCCAATTTAAGATACCTTTTGTGTAGTTATTATGAACACTTTAGAAATCTTCATTGTTGTGTATTATTGTTGATGATTATGATGATTATGAACACTTTAGAAACCTTCTGGAAACAGCCGCTTTATGTTTTTAAACATAGGGGTTAGGCTGCGTACATCCGACCCCCCCTCACCCCGCAATG
>JAOTQJ010063721.1:0-13611 GCA_025642045.1 Solanum sejunctum | reverse complement strand
TGCTTAGCTTAAATTTGTTAGTTAAACGGAGACGAGGCTCGACGTCGAATTTGTCCAAGTTCGATTATGAATAAAGTTTGTATTAAGGGTGTAACTTTGGACCATGTTTTAATATTATATATGGGCTATATGATTATCCAAAGTGGAATATTAAAAAGGGACCAAATACACGACAATCCACTTGGCTAATTGGACCCAAAACTAAGTGAAGAGAAAGTTGGAAAATAGGTAGCCCAAGCCCATCAACTTGGAGACCCATTTAGGACCAAGTGTGATGGCCAAAATGGTGCATAACTAGCTTTATAATATATGGTGTGCGGTGGTCAAAATTGCAAGGGAAGGTCATCCAAATAGCTCTTTATAAATAGCTACAAAGCCGCTCCACAATTCAATCTCAACTTGAACTCACAAAAAAAGAAGGATTTGTCTTCAAAGTTCTCTCAACTTTTCTTCACTTTGTAAAGTAGATAAAAGGGACTTATATGGTTCTTTGATAATCCCTAAATCTTGAATTAAGTGGTACGTAAGTTTACACATATGTTTAGTATGGTTTTCTTATGAAAAACAAGAAGTATATGCTAGTATGTTGGTGCTGGAAAATCTGGACATATTCTGTGCTGAAAGTTGTTGCACATTTTCCTTTTGTTTTGGTGATTTATCTATGGTTTGTGAGTTGTATTATGAATATAAATTGGTGTACTTAATATGGTTTAAGTTATAAACATCACCCTAAGGTTGTTTCCCTGATTTTGGTTTCATTTAACAAGCGCGTCTTATTGTGTTATCATAAGCATCATGTTGGTTGGAACTTGCGGGCTGTTGTATGTAAGGCTATTAGCTCATGTCCTTCATGGCTTCTTAAGTGATGTTATAAGACTATTTTAGGTCTATATATATATAAATATAGCTGGAACAGTTTTGTTAAATTTGGAATAAGTTTGGAGTTGTCAACGTCGAAATGTAGCGAAGGAAGGTAACGTTATGCTGTCCATTTTTAGGTTGTGTAGAATTGCTATGTGTTGAACTTTGTGCGCTGTTGTAAACTATAAAGAGGCTAAAACAAGATGTATTTGACATATACATGAGAATTGTTGTTCGAAAATATGGTTATAAGTGAAAAGGTTGAACAAAATGCCTTGACGTCGCTAATTAAGAGCTTGCTGCCGGTGTGTTGTTTTGTTATCTGATTGGGCTGCCAAGATGTGTTTATTGGCTGATAATGGTAGTTTTATCACCTACTATATTGTAGATAAATATTTGGAGTAAGATAAGGTTATCTTGAGTTAGTAACGAGGTCATACAATGAGGTATGTAAGGCTATTTGATTTCGTATCACTTGGCATGAAATATAGATCTCTCCTTGGTACATAAAGGCATTTGTCAACTCCGAAACCACTATTAACCATGTTCACAATATTTGAAATATTCATATGATTCCATATATAGTCACCTTTAAAATTTCATACATGTTTAGATACCAAGTTACATGAGTTCTTGTTATGAAATAAAGTTCACGAGTTGTTCCATTTCGTACGCATTTTATCATTTGTATAATGTACTCTTTTCATTGTCATATTGTCTTATGTGATTATCTATATGTCACGTGCTACATATACAGTCCTACAGCTCTAATATTGTTACCACCAAAAGAACTATCTCAAAGGTAATTGAAACATAAAGTATACAGTTTTGATAGGTGGTAGCCCAAGTGGGTGGAAGTAACACTTAGCCAGGGACGATCCTATCACGGGTGGTAGCCCTAGGGGGTTAAGGAAGAAACTAACAAAGGGATGATCCCGATATCCCGAGGGGGGGGGGGAAGAATTACCTAGCCAGGGAAACATCTTATTATGGGGGGTAGCCCCAGGGTTAAGGAAGAACCTAGCAAAGGACGAACCCGATATAGTTCACCACTGATCAGTTGGTCATTTGTATTATAGTTGTGCACAAATTTTACAGTATAAATTCTATAGTAAAGGTAAAGCAACATAAAGCACATAAATTATGTGATCCGATAGTATAACTAAAGGTGGTCTTTTATGCTACACAGTGTACATTTTCACTTGAGTTATTATATCATATATAGTATTCCCTGCCTTACATACTCAGTACATTATCCCATACTGACGTCCCTTACGGGGGACCTACATTTCATGCTATAGGTACAGGTGCTAGTAGATCTCCCTAGTAGGAGTACAGGATATTCAGCTGTTGTCACCAAGCTCCAGGTTGCTTTGGGGCTTTGTACATGTCTAGAGCTTACATGTTTTTATTACATAGGTTGTTGAGGTGGGGCCTATCCTGACCCTTATCAGATGTTTTTCTTTATTTAGAGGCTTTGTAGATTATGTAAAGTAAAGTTTGGTCAAGTCTTGTATTTTAAATACCGTGGCCCCAACTGCCTAGTCATATATATTTCCTTTTGGCTTGTTATCACTGTTTATCTTCTTAAAGGCATGTCAAACGTAGAAACCCCTTATAATATGTATAGAAAGTATATAGTTACAGGTTAGTTCTCCCGAGACTTATCGACAATGGGTGCTAGTCTGCCCTACGGGACTTTGGGGCGTGATAGAAGTGGTATGAGAGTGGGTCATCCTAGGGAGTCTAAAAAGTTGTGTCTATGTAGAATCTTATTTATCGATGTGTTGTGCACTATATTTATTAGCAGGAGGCTATGTGTCATTTAGGAGTTGTTACTTTCTTTCCATTCTTTAGATCGTGCCATAGAATCAAGTGTAATAGGTGCATTATGTCTAATTCCTAAATTGTTTTGTACAGCAAGTATGCCAGAAACAAGGCAGAATAAAGGTAAAGGGAGGGTAATAGAAGTGGTGGTTAGTATACCCAGCCAGATGAGACAGCAAAATGAGATTCGAGAGGAGTCTTTGTCACAGACATCTCTAACTCTTCCAGAATGAACCAGAGAGTAGTGAAATTCCCCAAGAGACACCTATTGATGCTATCGTACAAGATCTAAGGAATGCACTCTAACTATTAACCCGTATAGTTACTGGTCAAGGTCAAAGGTAGAAAGGTCCAATTATGGGTACAGGTGGTACAAATAGGGCACCTGGTACCAGGATACGTGATTTTCTTAATTTGGACCCTCCAACCATCACTGGGTCAGATCCTAATGAAGACCCCCCGGACTTTATTGATCAGATTTAATGTACTTTAGATGTTATGCATGTGAGTGGTACAGAAGCAGTCGAGTTAGCAACATATAGGCTGAAGGGTGTGGCTGTATTGTGGTATGAATCTTGGAAACAATCTAAGGGTATAGATGCACCTCCAACTACCTGGAAAGAGTTCAGAGAGGCATTTCTTGACCATTATTTGCTATTAGAGATCCGAGATGCCCGTGTAGACCAATTCTTGAATCTCTACCAAAGGAGTATGAGTGTGAGGGAGTATAGCCTTCAATTTAATTCCCTGGCAAGGTAATGAAAAACAAGAAGTATATTCTAGTATATTTGTGTTTGAAAATCTGGACAGATTCTGTGCTGAAAGTTGTTGCACCTTTTCCTTTTGTTTTAGTGATTTCTCTATGGTTTGTGAGTTGTATTATGAAGAGAAATTGGTTCCCTTAACATGGTTTGAGTTATAAACATACCCTAAGGTTTCTGCCCTGACTTTGGTTTCATTTAACAAGCGCGTTTTATTGTGTTATCTTAAGCGTCATGTTGATTGGAATGTGCGGGCTGTTGTATGTAAGGCTATTAGCTCACGTCCTTAATGACTTATTAATTGTTGTTTTAATATTGTTTTAGGTCTATTTATATGTGTAAATGTTGCTTAAACAGTTTGGTTAAATTTGGAATAAGTTTGGAGTTGTCGACGTCGAAATGTAGCGAAGGAAGGTAACGTTGTGCTGTCCATTTTTAGGTTGTGTAGGATTGCTATATGTTGAACTTTGTGGGTTGTTGTAACTGTCAAGAGGCTAAAACAAGATGTATATAAGATATAAATGAGAATTGTTGTTTGAAAATATGGTTATAACTGAAAAGGTTGAACAAAATGCCTTAACATCGGTAATTAAAAGCTTGTTGCCCGTGTGTTGTTTTATTATGTGATTGTTCTGTCAAGATGTGTGTATTGGCTGCTAATGCTAGTTTTATCACATACTATGTTGTAGATAAATATTTGGAGGAAGTGAAGGTTATCTTGAGTTAGTAAAGAGGTCATATAGTGAGGTATGTAAGGCTATTTTATTTATATCACAAGGCATGAAACATAGATCTCTCCTTGGTACATAAAGGCATTTGTCAACTCCGAAAGCACTATTAACCATGTCCATACTCTTGTAAATGTTCATATTTCCATACATAGTCACCTTCAAATTTTCATATATGTTTGGATACCAAGTTACATGAGTTCTTGTTACGAAATAAAGTTCACAAGTTGTTCCATTTCATATGCATTTTATCATTTGTGTAATGTACTCTTTTCATTGACATATTGTCTTATGTGTTTATCTACATATCACGTGCTACATATAGAGCCCTACAGCTCCAATATTGTGACCAACAAAAAATCCATCTCAAAGGTAATTGAAAGATAAAGTATATAGTTTTGATAGGTGGTAGCCCGAGGGGGTGGAAGTAACACCTAGCCAGGGACGATCATATCACTGGTGGTAGCCCGAGGGGGTTATGCAAGAACTTAGCAAAGGGAAGATCCTGATATCCCGAGGGGTGGAAGAATCACCTATCCAGGGAAACATCTTATTACGGCGGGTAGCCCTAGGGGTTAAGGAAGAACCTAGCGAGGGACGAACCTGATACTGTTCACCACTGATCAGTTGTTTATTTGTATTACAGCTGTGAACAGATTTTACAGTACAGATTCTACAGTAAAGGTAAAGCAATATAAAGCACAAAAATTACATGATCCCACTGTATAACTAAAGGTGGTTTTTATGCTACACAGTGTACAGTTTTACTTGAGTTGTTATATCAAATACAGTATTTCCTGCCTTACATACTCAGTACATTATCCCGTACTGACGTCCCTTACAACGGACCTATATTTCATGCTGCAGGTACAGGTCCTAGTAGATCTCCCCAGTAGGAGTACAGGATATTTAGCTATTGTCACCAAGCTCTAAGTTGCTTCGGGGCTTTGTACATGTATAGAGCTTACATGTTTTTATAACATAGGTTGTTGAGGCGGGGCCTATCTCGACGCTTATCAGATGGCTTTCTTTATTTAGAGGCTTTGTAGACTATGTAAAGTAAAGTTTTGACAAGTCTTGTATTTTAAATACCGTGGCCCCAATGGCCTAGTCATATGCATTTCCTTTTGGCTTATTCTCACTGTTTATCTTCTTAAAGGCATGTCAAACATAGAAACCCCTTATAATATGTATAGAAAGCATATAGTTACAGGTTGGTTCTCCCGAGCCTTATCCGCAATGGGTCCATGTCCACCCTACGGGACTTTGGGGCATGACAATAATCATGAACAAATCAGCCCCAACATGAATGCAATATTACATCTTAAACATCACTTTCAAAATCCCATTATAAGTGTGAAATCATCATAAATTGCCAATTTAAACATGAATGACATAGGTGCTGAAATGTAAGACTTGAAGTTACATAGGGGACTTAGAATTAGTACCTTAAGCTTGAGTGGAGTGGAAGAGATAAGGTTATCACTTTTGCATGTCCGCTTTGGCCTCCCAAGTAGCACCTTCGACTTGTTGGTTCTTCCAAAGGACCTTAACGGATGCTACCTCTTTGTTTATCAATCTCTTTACTTGCTTATACAAGTTATAAACCAGAACCTCCTCATAGGTTAAGTTGTCCTCAACAACACCCACAACATCACGAGGCACAATGGAATTAGGATCACCAACACATTTCCTCAATATAGATACATGGAATACCGGATGAACCAAATTCATTTCGCTAGGCAACTTCAACTCATATGCTACTATGCCAACCCTCTTTATCACCTCATAAGTACCAACATACCTAGGACTCAATTTCCCTTTCTTAACAAAATGAACCACACCTTTCATTGGAGACACCTTTAAATAAATCCAATCACCAACTTGGAATTCTAGGTCTCTTCTTCTCACATCGGCATAGGATTTTTTACGACTTTGGGCTATCCTCAATCTTTCCCTGATCATCTTACCTTCTAAAGAGCATCCATAACTAGATCTGGTCCCAACAAAGCCACCTCTCCAACCTTAAACCAACCCACCGGTGATCTAAAACATCTCCCGTAAAGAGCCTCAAAAGGAGTCATACCAATGCTACAGTGATAGATATTATTGTAGGCAAACTCAATCAATGGAAGATGGTCATCTCAACTAACCTTAAGCTCCATGACATAAGCCCTAAGTATATCCTCAAGTGTTTGAATTATTCGCTTGGCTTAGCCATCTATTTAAGGGAGGAAGGTCGTACTAAAGTGAACTTTGGTACCAAGACCCCTTTGAAAAGATCTCCAAAAGTGTGAAGTAAATTGTGCACCATGATCCAATATAATAGATAAGGGAACCCCATGCAGTGTCACTAACTCATAGATATACAACCTTGCATACTCCTCAGCCCCATATGTAGCCTTGACTGGTAAAAAGTGAGCCAATTTCATCATTCTATCAACCACCACCCAAATGGAATCAAAACCATTCCTAGTCTTGGAAACCTAACCACAAAGTCCATGTTAATCGCCTCCCACTTCCAAGTAGGAAGCTCTATGTCTTGGGTTAGACTACCCAACCATTGATATTTGGCTTTGACTTGCTAATAACTATGGCAACCCAAAACAAATTTGGCAATATCCCTCTTCATTCCTCCCCACTAATACACATCACTTAGGTCTCTATACATTTTGTTGAAATCGATGCGGAAAGAATAAGAGGAACTTTGGGCTTCATCAAGAATTTTCTCCCTCAAACCATCAACACATGGCACACACAACCTACCTTGGTGTCAAAGAGACTCATCTCCCCCTTGGGAGAAAACCTTTGTCTTTCCCTCTTTCACCAAGGCCTTCAATTCTAGCAAGGAGGAGTCTAGATCTTGTTTATCTATCACCTCATCAAGCAAGGAAGATTTAGAACTGCCAACAACAACACCCTCACCCACATTTTCGAACCTCACCCCAATCTAGCCATTCTATGCATCTCCCTAGCCATCACCCTATCACCATCATCCACATGAGCTAGGGTACATATAGACGCCCAACTCAAAGCATCTGCTACAATATTAGCCTTACCCGGATGATAGTGCACACTTATGTCATAGTCCTTAAGAAGTTCTAGCCACCTTCTTTGTCTCAAATTAAGATCTTTTTGAGTGAAGACATATTAAAGGCTCTTATGATTGGTGAAGACATCAACATGCACCCTATACAAATAATATCTCCAAATCTTTAATGCAAACACCACAGCGGCTACTTCAAGATCATGGGTAGGGTAGTTCTTTTCATGCACCTTGAGTTGCCTAGAAGCATAGGCTATGACCTTACCATTTTGTATTAGTATACAACCCAAATCAACTCTAGATGCATCACAATACACAACAAATCCCTCAAGCCTATCCGCTAGTAATAATATAGGAGTCAACAAAATTCTGTCTTTCAATGTTTGGAAACTTTTCTCACATTCATCGGTCTGTACAAACTTAACATCTGTTTAAGTCAATTTTGTCATAGGATAAGCAATGGAGGAGAATCCATTCACAAAACTTCTATAGTAAACTCACAAGGCCCAAGAATCTCCTAATATTCGATGGGGTCAATGATGTAGGCCAATTTCTAATCACATCAATTTTCTTAGGATCCACTTTTATGCCATCTCTCGACACCACATGACCCAGGAATGAAACCTCCTTCAACCAAAAGTCACCCTTTTCATATTAGCATACAATCTCTCCTCCCTCAATGTTTACAACACAACCCTCAAATGAACCATATGATCCTCCCTACTATATGAATAAATCAAAATATCATCAATGAAGACCACAACAAAGAAATCAAGGTAGGGCTTGAAGATTCTATTCATTAGGTCCATGAAGATGGCCGGTGCATTAGTCAACCCAAAGGACATTACAATAAATTCATAATGCCTATATCAAGACCAAAAAGCCATCTTGGAAATATCATACTCCTGACCCTCACTAGATGGTACCTAGATCGAAGATCAATCTAAGAAAAAAAGTTAGCCATTGCAATTGGTCAAACAAGTCATCAATCCTTGGAAGAGGATATCTATTCATTATAGTAACCCTGTTGAGTTGCCAGTAGTCAATACACATTCTAAGCGACCCATCTTTCTTCTTTCCAAACAACATCGGTGCACCCCAAGGGGATTGGATAGGTCTAGTAAATCCTTTCTCTAACAAATCTTTCAATTATTCCTTTAACTCCTTCAACTCCAATGGGGCTACTCGGTATGGGGGAATGGAGATACATTGGGTGTCGGGAAGAAGATCTATGCCAAAATCTATCTCCCTTTCGAGAGGGACACCAAGAAGGTCATTTGGGAAAGCATCAAGAAACTCATTCACAACTGGAACCGACTTAATGGATGGGACTTTGGGCTCAACATCTTTGACCCTCACAAGATAATACAAACACCCCTTGGAAAATCAACCTATGAGCTTTAACGCATGAGATGAATCTACCCCTTACTATCACATCATGACTTTCCCACTCAAGGATGGGTTTATTTGGAAATTTAATACTTGACCCTATGAGTTCTATAATCAATAGAAGTATAGTATGCATGCAACCAATCTATCCTAAGAATAACATCAAAATCAACCATAGCTAATTTAACAAGATCACAAGGTAGGAGTTTATGCAATATGCAAACCGTATAATTCCTATACACCCTCCTAGCAACAATAGATGAACCAATAGGAGTAGATACTTCATACGACTCATGCAACAACTCCAACTCAATATGGAACTTTTTAGCAACAAAGGGGGTAACAAAGGAAAGGGTGGCACCGGATCAATCAAATCATATACTTCAATATCAAAGATTTTCAACGTACTGGTAATAACATTGGGGACCTCACCAACGCTTTGCCTCCCATGTACAACATAAAAGTGATTGTGACTTAGGAACCACCTTGAGGACCACCTCTACCCAATGGAATTGCATTTACACCCGAACCTTTCCACGGTTTCTTAGACAATCTACTTTCTTATGGCTAAGCTCCTCACATTCAAAGTATGCATTGGAACCCTTCAAGCATGGGCCTTTATGACTCCCTCCAAATCTAGGACACACATCATTAGGAGCCATCCCAAAATTACCTTGAGGTCTAGGAAAGTCATTGGTGAGCCCTCTATTAGTAGTATGAGGAGGCATTTGGCCTTGAGTTAATCTAACACACTTAGGAAAGTTGCCTTCAAATCGGGCCCTTTTGGCGTCATGGCCCCTTTTCTTTCTTAACTTCTCCTCTTCCATTTGTTTGGCATATGTCATCAACCAAGATAAGTCCATGTCACTAATAAGAATTATGGATCGACACTCTTCACTTACCAAATCAGGGACCCCTATAACAATTTTGTTCATCCTTGACCTAGAATTGGCCACCAAGTAAGGAGCATACTTTGAGAGTTGATTAAATTTAAGTGCATACTCCCTCACACTCATACCACCTTGCTTTAAGTTCATAAACTCAACTAATTTTTCTTCCCTAAACTCAAGAGGGAAGAATCAATTAAGGAGGGCAAACTTTAATTCCTCCGAAAGCATGATATAGCCATTACCTTTCTTACCTTTCTATTGACCAAACCAAATTTGGGCTACCCCTTGAGTTGGTATGTCACCAACTCCGCCTTCTCATTTGGCCTAACACCCATGATCTACAAGATTTTATAGATTTCATCAATAAACTCTTCTGGATCCTCTTCCACCTTTGACCTATGGAAAACTGGAGGATTCATCCTCATGAAGTCTCTTACCCTTGCTCACAGGGTAGTAGCATGAGGGGCTTGGTCCCTTTATTAGACTTGGTTGGCCACTACTTGGACAAGTATAGTAAGAGCATCCCAAAGGTCACCATTGATCGATTGCTCCTCGGGAGTTTGGCCTATGTTTCTCTAGTATTCGGCATGATTTAGCATGGCAAAGAACAATGTTAGGGGGAATACTTATCACAACTCTATAGCATGACTTAGGACATGAAGAAAGAAAATATTTCCTAAAATGCCTCATAGCCTCCTATTCATAGTCGTGGCGCGCTTCACAACCATAAATAGGACTCTAATTGGCGCGGTGTGTTGGACTCTGAGGATCTATCAACCTAGTGCTCTGATACTAAGTTTGACACGAACTAAGCCTAAGGCCTAAACGTGACATGAAAAATGGGAAACCCAAAAGGACCCCAAACAAGTCACTTAGCATATCGTCATACATCCTTGGTTGTGGAAGCATACAAAGACATATACAAATAATAGTAAGGGCAATGAGACTAGGGAAAACTTGCATAAACATCAAAGTCAAAAGTCAAGAGTTAAGCTCATACATAGTACACACCTTATCCAACATACATCTCTAAAACATAAAAAGAGCAGGGGCCAAGACAAAGTAATCGGGCTCACCCTCATAGTCAAAGATAACATAAGATAGTGTCATAGATAATACAGAAAAGACATAAACCAAAGTCTCCAAAATGGAAGACTCACCAACAAGATTGGAATAGCACCGTTTAGCCACGTGGAGGAGGAAGAGGATGATCAACTCGGGCGCCGTTTCCTACATGGTGATATCATGTAGGGAAGATTATATGTTAGTATGTTTGAATGTACTAAGTATGTGGGATGCAATGCGGCAAGAGATAGGTATCATAATTCAAAATGCAAAATAATAGACAATAAGCATATTATAGCAAGATGGCATATATGATCAATACATAAGTAAATCATGTTTAAGTATATCATACTTATATAGAATATCATATGTGAAGAATGAGACCAAGCAAGCTATCCATGGTATAAACCCCTTAGTGGTTGATGGTGGTCGCACCCCGTCATCCATGATGACCAGGTATAAACCCCTCGCATGGCTCATTATGGTCATACTCCAAACATCTATGGTGACGAAGTATAAACCCCTCGCATAGTTACTCGGGCTCTTTTCCCTCCCAATCGGGCATGGTCTATGCAACACTTTTTATAGAATTCACCATAGGCTCTAACACAATATCTCATGTAGGAATAAACATATACATAAGCTCATTTCATCATCATAACATCATTCATACCATATCTCATGCTTAGGACCTTCAATTCCTCGAGAAACCATAACCAGATATTTTATCAAACACCTTAGGGCGTCTAATGGGGGTAAAAGAGTAGGCAATCTAGAGATGAACTCATGTAGGAAAATCAGTGGTAAAGGCTTTAATCAACTCCATGCAACACCCCCAAGACATTCATATCAAAATCCCTCATTAAATCCAACATTAGATCCAAGATTTGAATCTCAAAATATACTAAAACTACTATACTTTCATAAACTAAAATCACTGTGTAGTAAATTTCTCAATATTCAAGACCCACATGTAAAATCTCTTTAAATCATGCAATATTAAATAAAAGAGGTTTTAGGCACCATGGGTGGAAGGGACTAATGGTTCAACACTACATACCTTAGCTTTTGTGAAGTTCTTGAAGAAGACTTTAATGGAGATTTGAAGCTTAGGTGAGATCCTTGAAGAAATCCTTGAGAATGGTCTTGAGTTTGGGACTTGAATTTAGGGTTAGAAATGAGTCTAAGTGTTTGAAAAAATATTGGGGAATGTTTTTGGGTGATATGAGGGTGAAATAAGACTAACTACAGGTGAAAATATGTTTGGATAAACTTAGGTCCAACACTTAAAAAAATCTGGGTGAACTAGGAAAAGATAGTGTAGAAATAACACCTCTCCGCATCGTGGAGAAGTCACAAATGCCCTGTAGAAATTGCACCAAGTAAAATTTTATAATTCGATTCCTTTACTTTAAAATCAAGGTTAAACCCTTGACACACTATTTGGACCCGCTAAACAAGAATATGAAGTTGAATTTTTAAAATTCCAAATGGATTTTTAGAAATATGGAAAACAAGATTCCGGGCACTTTCGACGCACGTTTTTAGGCACTTTTTAGGGTCATTTCAATATCTACCCCTCGAGAAGATTCGTTCCTGAATGTAGAAGATACTTACAGGACAAGAATAATTGTAACACCACACACCTTATAATACTAGTACAATTCAAAGGAAACATAATATGGTTTGGTCGAATTAGCGCTAATTTTCAAAAGTGCTTGAATCTCAGGTTAATAGCCGATTTACATGTCTTACGCTAAAGAGGGTTAAGTATAAATAAGTTCTAAGACCTTAAAATAAAGTGGGAGAATTAAGGTGCTTGTAGGACTAGTCACCTACTTGCTTAGCTTGAATTTGTTAGTTAAACAAAGACGAGGCTCGACGTCGAATTTATCCAAGTTCGATTATGAATAAAGTCTGTATTAAGGGTGTAACTTTGTCCCATGTTTTAATATTATCAATGGGCTATATGATTAACCCCTCTCATGGTTGATGATGGTCACACTCCAAACATCTATGTTGACGAAGTATAAACCACTTGCATGGTTAACCAGGCTCTTTTCCTCCTGGATCAGGCATGGTCTATACAACACTTTATATAGGATTCGCCATAGGCTTTAATGCAATATCTCAAGTAGGAATAAACATGCACATAGGCTCATTTCATCATTGTAACATCATTCATATCATATCTCAGGCTTTGGACCTTCAATTCCTCAAGAAATCATAACCAGATATTTTATTAAACACCTTGAGGGCATTTAATTAGGTAAAAGAGCATGCAATTTAGAGAAGAAATCATGCAGGAAATTCAGTGATAAAGCCTTTAATAAACATCTTGTAACACCCCTAAAACATTCAAATCAAAATCCCTTATCAAATATAACATTAGATCTAAGTTTCGAATCTCAAAACATGCTAAAACCACCATACTTTCATAAATTAAAATCACTGTGTAGTAGGTTTCTCAATATTCAAGACCCACATATCAAATCACTTTAAATCATGCAATATTAAGTAAAAGAGGGTTTATGCATCATGGGTGGAAGGACCCAATGGCTCAACACCACATACCTTAGCTTTTGTGAAGTTCTTGAAGAAGACTTTAATGGAGATTTGAAGCTTGGGTGAGATCCTTGAAGAAATCATTGAGATTGGTCTTGAGTTTGGGAATTGAATTTAGGGTTAGAAATGTCTCTAAGTGTTTGGGGAAATATTGGGTAATGATTTTAGGTGATATGAGGGCGAAATAAGACTAAGTGTAGATGAAAATACGTTTGGGATAACTTAGGTCCAACACTTAGAAACATCTGGGTGAACTAGGAAAAGACAGTGCAGAAATAACACCTCTCCGCATAGCGGAGAAGTCGTAGATGCTCTTTTAAAATCACACCAAGAAAAACTTTACACTTCGATTCCTTTGATTTATAATCAAGGCTAGACCTATGACACTCTAATTTGGACCCCCTGAACAAGAATATGAAGTAGGATTTTCAAGAATCCAAATGGATTTTCAGATGTATGGAAAACAAGATTCCGAGCAA
>JAOTQJ010063711.1:0-13612 GCA_025642045.1 Solanum sejunctum | reverse complement strand
CCATACTCCCGCACCATAAGTTAGTAAAATTTAAAATACACCTCAATCACAATAATTTTTCCGAATGAGCAATTAACGTCCATTTAGTTAATTACAGGGTCTAACAAAAGTAGAAACAAAATGAAACAACCATAGAAGTTTAGACTCAAAAATTTAAATAATTTTAATTTCAGCATGCAATCCATAAAGGGTAAGAAAGACATTTAAAAAAAACCCTAGGAATGCTAATTTTATATTATTTCATCTTGTTTCTACTCCCTCTCTGGCAAAATGCTAAGCCGTATGCCCTTTCCTCTCGTATCTGTTCTATTTTCTCCCCCAAACAATGAAAGAATAAAAACACTAAAGTCCTAGAGACTCCAAAAATTTTGCCGTCTGAGTTCTTGACAATGGTCAAAGTATCCTGATGGAATTGATCGAATCGGAGACACGCACCGTCCCACCACCCATACCAGTACCGCATCGAGATGGATTTGGTGGCAAAAACAAATAATCCATGCATATAAGTAAATATACCAATGAATAAATGAATCAAATCAATTGAATGAGAAATTGATTGACTCTTTTACTTTTTACTATTAAAACTTACTTCCCACATGTTATATGTTAAATGCTAACATAAGAAACGTGGTTAGATATTAGATGATGAATTATAATTATAGTGAATGTATTCATTCAAAAGAGCCCGTTTTACCTTGTCACATCCTATCTATTCAATTGGTATGCTTGGTATCCATGACTTTTAGCTTTTCATATTCTTAAGCTCCAAATATTTGTTTCCTAAGCGTTAAGATTTTTTTTGGTATTCCTTAATCTTTATCTATATAAATTTTTCTTTTTCATTTCATGAGAACCCTACCCAATGTTATACTTTTCATTCTATAGTTAAATTAGGAAAACACTTATTCATTATTGTATTATTTGATTCATGCTTTAATTTCATTCAATGTAATATTTCGAAAGTTAGCAAACTGGACTGAGAAAAAGAAAAGCCCAGAAAAGGATCTGGTGTAGGGTTTACAAGACTTAACTATAGGTTACAAAATATTTTACGAATCGTAGAGGGTGATCATAGATGATGTCTGAAAATTTAAAATTTGATTAGTGTTCGTGAGTGGGTTCTATTGCTCGTGAAACTTTGTATGGATCGTATATGGTCACTCGTAGATAAGATTTAGAGAGTTTGAAAGGTTGACCTTAGATAGGATGAAAGGGGTGTTAAGTACATGGAATACATTGTGTTCTAATCTTTTGATGATTAACAAACTAAGTCAAGGACCAGGTAGACTGTTGGGCTGATTTGCTTAAGCTGGTAGTGGGATATAGCCTGTAAAGCTGTTGTGGTTGGTGAGACGTCTATCAGAAGTATACTGAAGGACTAGTGGTGCATGCAGTGTATCCACAATAATATAAAAGGAGCTTGTCCAAGGAATAACTATAAGTTTTCAAGCATTACTAGATAGAATATCCTTGTGCTAAAAAGTTCTTCTTTGGCTCCTTGTGCAAGAAGATACAGCTGCTCCAGACGAGAGACTGATAGAAGATTTCTATAGTTCTCTAGTTTGATAGTTCTTGTGTTGTGTTTTAAAGTGTAATATCACACCTAAGCTATAAAGGTATGTAGTCAGTGTTGGTTATTGTTATTTTGAGTTTTTTATGCCTTGTAGGTCGTGTGATAGTCTAAAGGCTTGTTTGTGTTTTAGTCTAACTTCATAAGGGTTGTAGGCTTAGAATAAGATAAGTTTTGGATGCTCGTTGCTTATACTTGTGGTACACGTTGTTTGGGAGGGAAAGTAGAGAAATAGCAAGTGCATTGTATTTTATTACTTTGCTCATTAGTGGATTTGGTTTTGGTAAATCCTTTGGGGACAGGTCGTGTGAAATGACCCTAAAAAGTGCCTGAAAATGTGCCTCGAAATACCTTAAATTTTAAATTTCATATATCTCAAAATCTATTTGCTATTTAGGAAATTCAACTTGATATTCTTATTGAGGGATCAAAATTAAGTGAGAAAGAGTCAAACCTCGATTTAAGAGAGAAAGATTAGCAATTATGAAATTACAAAGTGCGATTTCCAGAAGGGTTTGCGTGATCCCCTCGCGATGCGCCCGTGTACATTTTGGTGACTGTTTTTTTAGTTCGTCCCAAGAAATATTCACTCAAATACTTAGTCATATTTTCACTCCCCAAACTCAAGTCCCAAACCCTCATCCTAAGCTAAGGTTCTCTTCAGCGTTCTTCTTCAAGCTTCAAGTCTCCATCTCCAATCTTCACCAACCTCATCTCTAAGCTATAGTATATGGGTTTCTTTCATGTGTCCCTTTCACCCATTATACCTAAGCGTCCTTTTACTTAAATTACATGATTTAAAATTGAGTTACATATGGGTCTTGCTTATTATGAAATTCATTACACACTATATTAAAGCTATGTAAAGTTGTGACCGTTTTACCATGTTTTGAGCTATAAATCATTGATCTATTGTAAGGTTTGAAAAGGGGTTTTGGTGTATATTGCTTGAAGGTATTGGACAGTATTGATTAATGGTTTTACAATAGATTTTCTTGTATGGTTTAATCTCAATAATTCATGATCTTATTCTAGCATTACACACCCTCTAAGTATTTGATAAAATGTCCGGATGTGGTTTTTTGAGGAGTTGAAGGTCCAAATCATAAGATATGATATGAATAACTATATGATGATGAAATGCGCATATGTATATGACATACTTTATATAATGTATTGCATTAGACCATACCCGATCTGGGGGAATAAGAGCCCCAGTAACCATGGTGGGGGTTTGTACTCATCAACCATGTGAGGGGGTTGTACTTCTCCACCATGTTGATAAGGTGTGATTATCATTAACCATGTGAGAGGTTTATACCACACAACCACCAAGGGGTTTGTACTTTGAATAGGTAGCTTGATCTCTTCTACACATTTGATATTCTACTTGAGTATGAGTTACTTAAGCATATTTTATTCACGCATTGATCACACATGCCATATTGTTATATTATTCCTATTAGTTAATATTATACATTTTTATTATGATGCCTATCTATTGTTTCATTGTATCCTACATACCTAGTACATTCAAATGTATTAACGCATACTCTATGCGTACATGATGTCACAATGTAGGAACCAGTGCCCATGTTGATCATCCTCCTCTAGTGGCTAGTTCAGTGCTATTCAAGATGGTTGGTGAGTCCTCTACTTCGGGGATCTTAGTCTACTCTCTCTTGTTATGTATTGAGACATTCTTCTTATGTTCAATTTAACTATAAAGGTGAGCCCGGTTGCTTTATCTTGGCCCCAACTCTTATCTATGTAGTAGAGGTGGTTGTTGGATATATTATGTATCTATGATATAAGTTTGACTCTTGTCTCTTTACTATGATATTGTGTAAGCTTTTTCCGTTTCCCCTATTCTTGCTCTTTAATGTTTTTATGTGCTTTCGTGACCAATGATGTGTAATAATAAGTTAAGAGGCTTGTTTGGGGTTCCTTCGGGTTCCCCATTCGCTATGTTACGTATGGGCCCTAGGCTTGGGTCGTAACAAACTTGGTATTAGAGCACTAGGTTGTTAGATCCTTGAATTCTAACCCACCTCGTTGATCAGAGACCTATTCATGGTTGTGAAGTGCGCCATGACTATTAATAGGAGGCTATGAGACATTTTAGGAAATGTTTTCCTTTTTCATATTCTTCATCATGCTATAAAGTTGTAGTGCATTTTCCCCCTACCAATTGTTTTGTGCTATGCTATATCATGACAAACACTCGAGGATGAAGGGCCCAAATTCTCGAGGAGCAACCTACCAATGCTAAGCTTTAGGATGCTCTCACTATGCTTACCCAAGTGGTGGCCAACCAAGTCACCCAAGGGGCCCAAGCTCCTCATGCTACTACCCCCCCGAGCTAGGATAACAGATTTCATGAGGATGAATCCTCCGATATTCTATGGGTCAAAGGTGAATTATGATCCACAAGAGTTCATTGATGAGGTCTACAAAATGATGAATATCATGGGAGTTGGGCCAAATGAAAAGGCGGAGTTGGCAGTGTACCAACTCAAAAGGGCAACTCTAATATGGTATGATCAATGGAAGGGTGAGAAGGGGATTAATAATGTGGTTCTTTAAGAGGAGTTCAAATTGGCCTTCCTTAGTCGATTTTTCCCTCTTAAGCTTAGAGAAGCTAAGTTAGTAGAGTTTATGAACTTGAAACAAGGTGCTATGAGTGTGAGGAAGTATGCCCTCAAGTTTAATTCACTTTCAAAGTATGCTTCTCATTTGGTGGCAGATCCTAGATCCAGGATGAACAAGCTTATAGTGGAGTCTCCGACTTGGTAAGCTCTATGGTCTGAATTTAGATTAAGCTATTTAGGGATTTGAAGTTGTAGTACTTGGGCTCTATAGGCAAGCAAGACAGAACGTAGTTACTTCTATGGGCCTTGAAAAGGGGATTCGTGTTTAAGATTCAGAAATCTTGAATTTGTGATTGACTTCTACATGTGGAAGTCTACAGCCTATTAAAATGACTACAAACTATAGATAGGGTTTATAGTCCTAGACGACTATTTTTTTTCATGAATATTTTAGACATTTTTCATTCCTTTAACATTAAAACTATGTTGTTCCTAAGTATTTCACTCAAATTCTCAAATTCTATCAAAACTCTTTTCCTAAATTGTCTCAACCCAAAGAAGAAAGGCAACGGTTTCAAGCCTTAAGTTCTTAGATATCTTACATTCTTAATGATATTATGTGGTTTTGATGATTTAGCGAACCATGAGAACTTATAAGGGACGTATCCCATGTATGCTGCGAATCTGAAAGGGACACTTGATAAATAGTATATTGATAATTCTATAATTGTTGGTATGCATCTGCCTGCTGCGTAGCAGTTTCCTAGCCAATGAAGATGCTTTAAGTACTACTAATATTGGGTATATACTATTAACATGTCTTGATATAAAGGTTTTAAGGTTTATATACAAATCGAGTGTGATCTTGCTAAGGCTCTCATCAAGTACACTAAGAAGATCATAGTTGCTTTTACTTTATGTACATCGTTGTTCTTGATGTTATTATTAAGTGCTTGCATATTTTTAATTGATTCTTAATCTATAAAGGGTCTGATATCTAGGAAGCCTTTGCTCCACATAGTTGAGATATAGCTAGAGTTTACTATGGTGAGTTAGTGAAGTCTAAGTTGGCTAGAGTTAGTTGATTTAGTGGGTAACGGAGTTGCTGCTTTGGTGCTTGAATCAATAGTAGAGTTATCATAGTGAGGGGGCAATAGATTTAGATTTAAATTAATTGACTACAAGGGTTTGTTATTGCAAAATTTACTACACTGATATAAAGGGAATTGGGTTGAAACCCTATGAGTACAAATCATGGGGTTCACCTCCCTTTAGCAAAAAGGTTTGCATATAAAATAGCTTGTGTGATTTTGTTTTGCTTCTTTATTATTTATATTGGTTGTTATTCTGTCAAGGGACCTGGTCCTTTGATACTCAATAGACACATACATTCCATCAATTAGTATCAGTGCAAGGGCTTTCCAAAAAGTTAACACCTAAAGGGTACCATAAAGGAAAAATAACAGATCCATTGAATCGGGAAGAGGGTTAGTCATCTACAAGGTCCCCTCGCTTTAGTGGACAATTTTATAGTTGGTGGAGGACGCGTTTGCACGACTTTCTCATTACTTAGGAAAATGAGCTATGTGATATTATGATTGATGGTCCTCATGTTCCCACTTTAGAGGTAAAGAAAGGAGATATAACTGTAATAGTTCCTAAGACTCAAAAATAATACCTTGATGCTATAGGAAGAAGATTGAAAAGAATTACAAAGCTAAGAAGTTTTTGTTTTGTGGAGTTGGAGCTGAAGAACATAATTGAATCTCAGCTTGTGAGTTAGCAAAAGAGATTTAGGATTACTTATGTATTGTTCATGAAGGCACTGAGCAAGTGAAGGATTATAAGGTAGATATGCTCATTATTCATTATGAAAATTTTACCATGAAAGAAGGGGAATCAATTGATGATAAATATATACCTGGTTCTCAACCATTGTAAATGAACTTAGATGCTTAGGTCAACCTATTCATCCTAGCAAGAAAGTTAGGAAGATCCTCAGAATTCTCCTAAGTCGAAGGCCAATAAGGTTCATGTAATTACTGAGCCCAAGTACTTAAAGGAGTTGACTATGATGTCTTGATTGGTAATGTACAAACTCATGATTGAATAGAGAAAATGATTCTGCTAAGAGGAATAAGTCATTATCTTTGAAGGTAACAAAAGGTGAGAAATTTGAAGAAGATAAAGATCAGATGACATATCTCACTATAAGTTTCCAAAAACTTTTAAGGAAACATGGAGGTTTCAAGAAGAAAGAGAATCCTAGCAGAGTAGCTACTGTAAATGATCTATTTCACAAATGTGGAAAACTAGGACATTATCCAATTCTCAAGATGGAGTCTAAAGATTATGAAAGGTTGGAGGGAACAAAGATAAGTCAAGGGACCAGGTCCGTGATAGAAAAAGTAGAAAGGCTATAGTAGGCTATGTTGTGAAGAAGGTTCTTGCTGTTTGGGGAAATTCCTCAAGTGAGTCAAAAGAGTGTGAGCACCCCAAGAGTGCCTCCTTGATGGTTGTGAATGATGATGACGATATCTTCACTCACATATTTGCATTTATGGCAAAATCTGAAGATAATGATGAACCTGATGAAGAGGTAACTCTATCTGATTTTAAGGAAAATTTGCACATCTTTTCAATTAAGACGTTAGGAAGTTAGCTATTATTCTTATTGATTCAATTATTGAGTTAACTACTAAAAAGGATTTATTGAACAACTAATTAAATCTTGTTCAAGATGAAAAACATGCCTTACACTCTTAGTTTTCTTAAATGGAGAAACATGTATTAAATCTTGAAATGGAAAAATAGTTTTTTATGAAAAATTGAAGAAACAAAGAGTTGTCGAAAAGGGATAGAAAAGGCTAGTTTGCAACTTGAACTGGAAGTTAGTTTGAATGATGCTGAGATAAAATTGGCTATGGCACTGAAAAGGAATATTTAGTTAGAAACGGACATGGTCTAAGTCAAAAAAGAGCTGTCCAGATCACTCAAATGGACTACTTCTTCAAAAATACTAAAAACTAAGATTTATCAGACAGATAAAAGTAAGAAAAGTTTGGCATTTGCAAAGAAGGATGTTCCTCTGATTTTGCTCAACCCAACTACTCAAACGAAGCAAGAACGGTCATCATCAGCATATGACCCAACTTTACAGGATAGGGTCGATCCCATTAGGAATCATTATTCAAGGTTGAAGTGACCGTTGAGCTAAGTAATTGAACAATCTGGAGAATTGCAATAATCAAAATAATGATTGATCTAAACAAGTTCTAATTAATTATTTAAATAGTAACTAAGGGAAGATGTTGGGGATGTGCAAAGATGGAAATTGATTTACTAGTTTGGTCTAAATAGTTGACTAAATGAGTTGATATTGAGTGAATAGGCTAGGTTTCTTGTAACCCATATCAGCAATAATAAAAGGGTGTTTCATATGAATCAACTAAGAAATCATATGCGGACCAACAAGGACACACTTGGCCTAAGAAGTCTCAACAAAACCCCTAATACCTTGCCATTGAATCCATAACTGTGGACTACAACTGAAACCTCAACAGGTTTCCAAACCATTATATCCATTTCGCACTCTAATCTTTTCTAGCTAAAGCAATAATCATTGATTTAGAGTAAACCCCAAGTTTACAACCTTGAAATTATAGATTAATCATAGAAATTGATAGAAATTCACTCAAATCAACTACAGATAAGTCAAAATATCAAACACCCAATAGAAAAATAAAAAATATATATCAGTAGCACACCCCCAACATAGGGTATTAGCCACATATGCTAGAAATTAAAGTTTTGTTACCAAACATAGCAGCAATCATAGGTAACAAGATTGAATAGAAATTATCTTATTATCACCAACCATTCTTCTCCAAAATCTTCAAACCCTAACTCTCCTTTGTATTCTATGAGGAAAGTTCTATGTACTACTACTACAGACTAATTATTCTGATATAATATGAATTGATATGTACAATATGTTTTCTAAAATTACTTATATACTTTGTGAAAATATATGAAAGTTTGTGCTAGGAAATTCCATTTGGCGGTCAAAGCCGACCATCACCGAGCACTTTGGTAATGTATCGAATGTGCCCTTGTTCACTTTTCTCTACATTTTAAAAAAGCTTCATCTTTTATAATATTAGGCTATGATTCTTCATTCTGTCGATCTAATTCGGTGATGCAATGAAATATCCATCATATAGACTTATTATCAGTGTTTGGAGTCTTTGAAAACTGCATCTTTAGGTGATCTCTTGTACAATTTGGCAGTGCACCGAACATGCTTCGTGATATCGAATCCGGCCGCCTTCTTGGCTTAATTTGGAACCTTGATTGTTACAATGATATGCAATCTCTCTGAGTGTTCAACAAGTCTTCGAGTATGTTGACTATACTGCTTTTCTCTACCTTTTTGCATTTTTGCTCCCTTTCAAAGATTTCACCAAGTATTATCCATTTGTGCATGTTTAATCTCATTTTCTGTCATTGCATATGCATATTTATTAGAAGTTGGAAATAATAGTACACTGAGTGTAATATTTTGATGTGCTATCAAAGTAAAGAACTTTTGATGCTTAAAACTTAGGATTTTGTATGTTCTCAATGCAATATTTGTGCATTTTATGTGTTTTTTATGTTCACATTTGCAGGAACACAGGTCGTCCATGATTTGGGGCAAAGTTGTAGAAGATTATTTGTTTTTGATGATTTATGAGATCCTCTATGGATCATAGAGCGTTCTATGAGTCATAGAGTAGTTTCAAGAGAAATTCCAGTGAAGGTTAAATTATGAAGATTAGCTCAGTGAGACATGCTATAAGTCTTAGAACATTCTACGAGTTGTATTGACAGGTTTAGTGAAGATCTCCAGTGAGGGATAAGTTGATGAAGCTGAAGCCTACAAACATGTAGTATAGTTATGGATGAGTTTACTAATTGTAAAGTTGTGTCATAAAAGAGAATTCCAAAATACCAAAAGCTGACTACAAGACCCTGACTACGACTCATAAATCACATTACGAGTTGTAGAGATCTTTCGTGGAGTCTACCAACTAGTTTTTCTATTTTATTTAGGATTTAATTATAATTATTATAAATAGTTCTTTTAGGTTATTGTATAAGGGAGGATGTCATTATTCAGTACTTTTAGGGTTTGTACTTAAAGAACTCAATACTTGAGAGGAAAGATAGTGAGAAAACACTTGTGGGTAAATTTCATTTTGAAGTTTGTGATTCTCATTCTTCTTGGATTTGCTTGATCTTAATTCAATGGGGTAACTGTTTAATTATGTTTTCTGAATTCATAATTTCTTTATCTACCCATAGCATGAGTAGTTAAATTCACAACTTGGGTTGTGGGAACTATGAAGAACTAACTTAGTAAACCTAGGTATTTGCAATTCTTGGAATGGGTATATGCATATATAAATCAATTATCTTCGTTTTGCATGTTTTCTAATGGTGGCAAACATTAGAACCCACCTAGTGTTACGCACTAGACCAAGGTAATAATGAATAGAAAAATATATTGATTAACAGGATTCAATGGTGTGTTCTTGTCTAATCAACCAAACTGGGCCAAGGGGAGGTTGACCGAGGTTAACTCAATGGTTAATATTAAACACTATGGAGATGGGCCAAGCCGCATAGTAAAATTTGTCTCTCACCTTTGACCAAATATATTGATGAACTTAAACTACCATCCTGTATGCTATACACTAGACAAGAATGGAATTATCCGGTGATACTAAGTTGGGGAATCATAGGAAACTTGATACTCTAGTTATTCTCTATTATTGATTATCTCTCGTGATAGTTTAGTTTTGTTTCTTATTGATTATTGAAAGCCCCCTAGAGAAATTGAGTTGGTTAACTACTTGAGTTCCTTATTGCTGAATTGGTCATGAGCACCGTAACTATGGTTTGGTTTTATATCTTGACACCGACTACTTTATCCTTAAAATAGGAGGTGTAACTTGGGCGACATCATGTTTCTTTACAATCTATCCCTAAAAATATTCCAAAATATGGACTCATCAACACCCCTAACTTATACCTTTGCTTCGTCTTAAGCAAATCAAACAGTGCTGCTCCCGCATACATATTCACCTTTTTTATCCCTTCTCAAACTTCCACAAACCACTTATGTGACTTTGAAGCCTCGAAAGATGACTAAGGAGTAATAAACATGGATATGCTCACAAATGCTCATTTAGCTGCTAATCACTACTTAAAAGCACCACTATATACCCTCATTCTAAAGAATATCCAGAACACTCAAGATTTCTCAGTCTCCTAAATGAGAAATAGCATCTAAGCTTCAACCCATAGGCTTGCCCTTTCTGTCAGTCGAAGTTCACTTGACCTTCTTCCCCCCAAAGGACTTTCCTAGGATTGTAATGTATGGTAAGGGTTGGTTAGGCTAAAAATTCTCAATAGTAGCTCATTCCTCCTTAACTCTATATGTTCTTTTCAGGATCAAGGGTTCTTTTGGTGCCCTTTCATTTATCTCTATTTTGACATCTCTTTTGCTTTTGATTTACTACAATGCCACCAAAATGACCCAAAAATGTGCTTTGAAAATTCCCATAATCATAATTTTCATATATCTCAAAACTTGTAATATCAAAAATCCGACTTCATATTCATGATTGGGGGAAAAATATAGTGGAAAATGAATATAACCACAATTTTAAAGGAACTGTGGGCAAAAATGATTTTCAAAACTTACGAATTCTAGTGGTAATCCGCGCCTTTGTTGTGACATGATAAGGGCACGAATTAGTGTTATTTTTTCCCTGCAATTGTGTTTTGAGCCAAGGGCCTTGGGTCATAGCCCCGGACCACTTATGTATAAAAACATCTATACTTAGCCATTTTTTAACTCTATATTACTCAAGACCCTCCAAAAACCCTCTCTAACACTTAAATAAATATTTCATCCAAATTCAAGTGTCACAAGCTTAATTTCGGATCTCAAGAACTCTATTCAAGTTTCAAGTCTCCTTCAAGACTACATCAAGATAACCCAAATTTAAGGTATGTGGGTTTCAACCATTGGGTCCTTTCACCCATGATGCCCAACCTTTTTTTTTTTTTGAAAATTACATGTTTTCAAGTTGGATTATCTATAGGTATCACTTATTATAAATTGTGAATATAAACCTTCTTGGGGCTTTATAAAATGTTGATTGACTATGCATATTTTGCGCTATGAAACTATGATGTATTATGAGATTTGATGGGGAATTTCAAGGCATCTTAAATAAGGGTTTTACTATGTGTTGGTGGGTTGATGTACGTTGAGTTTTTGTCACGATCTAAGTCTAGTGCCTAGATGTGACATGGCAAATAGAAAACCCGAAGGGGACACCAAACAAGACTCTTAGCATATCGTAACATGTTCTTGCTTGCAGAATCATAAAAAGACATATACAATTAAAATTAATGGCAATGGGACTAAGGTAAACTTGCATAAAGCACCGAAGTCAAAAGTCAAGAGTCAAGCTCATACATAGCACACACCTTGTCCAACATACACCTCTAAAATATAAAAAGAGCGGAGGCCAAGACAAAGTAACTAGGCTCACCCTCATAGTCAAACATAACACAAGATAATATTTCAATATATAGGTAATAGAGAAAAGACATAAACCAAGCTCCCCAAAAAGGAGGATTCACCCACAAGCTTGGAATAGCACCGCCTCGCCACGTGGATGATGATAATGATCAACTCGGCCACCAATTCCTACATGGTGATATTATGTAGGCAAGAGTATGCATTAGTATGTTTGAATGTACTAAGTATGCGGGCTGCAATGCAACAAGAGATAGACAACATAATCAAAAATGCAAGACGACAGATAATAGGTGTATTATAGCAAGATGATATGTTTGATCAATGCATAAGTAAATCATGATTAAGTATATCATGCTCATATAGAATATCATTTATGAAGAATGAGACCAAGCTAGCTCTCTAAGGTACAAACACGCGATAGGTTAGTGATGATCACTGTCATCACCCTAGTGAATGAGAAATAAACCTCTCATTTAGGTTGTTGATGATTGCACCCATCACCCTAGTAAATGATTATAAACCCCCATCTGGTTGGTGATGATCGCATCCATCACCCTAGTGAATGAGTAAAAACCCCCATCTGGTTAGTGATGATAGCACCCATCATCCTAGTGAATGAGTATAAATACCTATCCGGTTACCCAACTCTTTTCCCGAGGTTGGGCATGGTCTATGTAACACTTTATATAGGATTCATCATAAGCTCTAAATCAATACCTCATATAGGATTAATCATGTTCATAAGCTCATTTCATTATCATTTCATCATCATATAATCATTATAACATCATTCATATCATATCTTATGCTTTGGACCTTTATTTCCTCAAGGAAATATAACTAAACATTTTATCAAACTTAGGGGTGTGTAATGGAGGTAAAAGAGCATGTAATTTATAGATGAAATCATGCAAGAAAATTAGTGATAAAACCTTTAATAAATACCTTGCAATACCCCAAAGACATTCATATCAAAACCCCTCATCAAATCCAATATTAGATCCATGATTTAAAGCTCAAAATATGTTTAAACAACCATACTTTCATGTATTAAAATCAATGTGCAGTAAATTTCTCAATATTCAAGACTCACATGTAAAATCAACTTTAAATCATGCATTATTAAGTAAAAGAGGGTTCAGGCACCATGGGTGGAAGGACCCAATAGTTCAACACCACATACCTTAGCTTTTGTGAAGTTTTTGAAGAAGGCTTTAATGGAGATTTTAAGCTTGGGTGAGATCCTTGAACAAATTCTTGAGATTGGCCTTAAGTTTGGGACTTGAATTTAGGGTTAGAAATGAGTCTAAGTGTTTCAGGAAATATTATGGAATGTTTTTTGGTGATATGAGTGTGAAACAAGGTTAAGTATAGGTGAATATACATTTGGGAAAACATAGGTCCAACACTTAGAAAAGTCTGGGTGAACTAGGAAAACACAGTGCAGGAAAACAACCTCTCCGCATCGAGATTGTGGACCGTCTCTAGAAATTGCACCAAGTGCAAATTTCATAATTCGATTCCTTTTCTTTAAAATTGAGGTTAGACCCTTGTCAGCCTAATTTGGACCCCTTGAACAAGAATATGAAGTCGAATTTTTGAAATTCCAAATGAATTTTTAGATATATAGTAAATAAGTTTTTGGTTACTTTCGAGGCATGTTTTTAGGAACTTTTGGGGTCATTTCAATATCTTCCCCTTGGGAACATTCATCCCTGAATGTAAAAGATTCATATAAGACAAGAATAATCATGAAGCTCCAACATGCATGCAATATTACATTTAAAACATCACTTTCAAAATCCCATTATAAGTGTGAAATCATCATAAATTGCCAACTTAAACATGAAT
>JAOTQJ010063680.1:0-13615 GCA_025642045.1 Solanum sejunctum | reverse complement strand
ATGATCCACCAATAGTTAATGGTCTCTTCTTACACATATGTTATATTCTATGTAAGCATGTTTTACTTAAGCATTAAACATACATATCATATTGTTATCATGCTCTCTATTGCTTATCATATGCATTTTGACTATGTTGCCTAGCTCTTGTTGCATTACATCCAACATACTTAGTGCATTCAAATATACTAATGCATACCCTATGCCTACATGATATCCATGTAAGAATTGGTGCACCGCTTGATCATCATCATCCTCCACGTGGCTAGTACGACTTCTATCAAGCTTGTTGGTGAGTCCTCCATTCTAGGGATGTCACTTATAATCGCTTACTATATATTAAGACTTTCTCTCTTTCACTTATGTATTGACTATGAGGGTGAGCCCGGTTGCTTTGTCTTGGCCTCTGCTCTTATCTATGTAGTAGAGGTGTGGTTGGACATGCTATGTATCTATGCTGTAAGCTTTGACTCTATTAACTCTTGTTGTTCAAGATATGAAAATGTTCCCTTAGCCCTAGTTGTCCAATTTACTATTTCTTAATGTATCCTATTATTTCTGTGACCAAGGATGTGTAATGATATGCTACGAGGCTTGTTTGGGGTTCCTTTGGGTTCTCTGTTCACCGGTCATGTCTAGGCCCTAGGTTTGGGTCGTGACACATATGACTAACCCAATGATTGAAGATGGTTGATGCTCCTTAGCTTATCATAGTTAGGTTGCCAGATACATCCTTGTGTTTTTGTTTTTCTTGGTAGTTTTGCAATCTGATTTTGAAAATAAAAGTTGGGTACCTAAATTAAATTAAATGATGTATATGCCATGGGTATAACTACTATGTGTTTCTCCTTGTCTGGTTAGATTAAGTCATCGCTCGAGGATAAGCAACAGTTCTAAGTTGAAGGTATTGATGTGCTGTCAAAATATAGCACATTTGATGCCTAAACGAAGGGATTTTTTAAGTTATTAATGCAATTTTTTATGATTTTTATATGTTTTTGTGTTTTTATTGAAAAAAAGGTAGGTTGAAATGATTTTGGGAGAAAATTACAGATTTTACTGAAATACAGGACATACGAGCTCACCTATGAGTCGTAGCCCAAGCTACGAGTCGTGCGTGATCTCATAGCAAGAAATAGATAGCAAAAAAAATAGAAATCTGCTAAGTGGAGATCAGCCTTACGAGGTCACCCTAGGAGTCTTACATCCACTATGACTCATATAGGTGGACTCATAGTAAGAAATAGAGAGTCAAAATTTTGGACCAAAAACTAAAGGCCTAGACTAAGAGAAGAGCATACGAGTCATATCCCAAGCAATGACTCATACCAGTGTAACAATCAAGTCCAAAATGCCAAGTGCCTAATACAAGACCCCGATTATGACTCGTAGGTCACCCTACGGGTCATACCTATGAGATGTACCTGCTGCCAACTGCCTTTTCTGTGTAATTTTTAGGGTTAAGTTTGTAAATACTATAAATACTTTATGTTAGGGTTTATATTAAATGGAGATTCCAGACTTGAGATTTTGAATATTCTCTCTAGAATATTTTAAGGTTTTAGTGTAGCTTTTTATTTTCTATCGGAAAACCCACTTTGGGGGATTTCAAATCTTATATTAGATTTATTTTCCATCTATCAAGCTTGTGGTTTGCAACTTGTGGTGTTATCTATCTTTATTGCTTTGGGTAAAATTCTCAACTATGCTTTGTATTTGCATCTTTGTTGGTGTTGCCTTAGCCATGAGTAGCTAAGAACCCACAACTTGGAGTTGTGGGAACCATGGGTAGTTGACTTGAGGTAACCTAGATTAATTGCATTTCTATTATTGAGTTTGCATGTATTATTTATTTCCCTTCATTTTGACTGTTGTTTGGTGGTGGCCAACACCGAACCTCACCTACTATCATGATCCTGACCAAGGTAGTGACGAATAGAAAAAGAAAAGTAAATGACAGAATTTGATTGATGTTTTCTCATCTAATCAACCAAACCTGACCGAGGGAAGGTTGATTGGGACAAAGGGTAATGGTTAGATAACACACCATGGTTGACGACCATGCGCTATAGTGAAAATTGACCTTCACTTTCACAAGAGAGCTGGAAGAACCTAAGTTACCATCCTGCATGCGAATTTATAGTTATAGTTATGTTATCTAAGGTAATTGAGTCAACGAACCATGGAGAACACAATTCTCATGTTATCCCTAAAATTGAGTTTTTCCCCGCAAATTAGCATAGTTTTTATTTTGTTTTTGTCTGATCATAACCCCCCCCCCATTTGGAGATTTTAGTCATAAATACTCAAAATGATTGATAGTGAATTCTCGTAGGCAAGTTCTGTATTCCCTTTGGATTTGACTCTAACCATCAATTAGGTTAATTGCTGACAGCGACCATTTTCTTATTAGAATATGAACATCATCACAGTCATAGTCCTCACTATGAGTCGTATCTAGCCCCTCATAGCTTCAAAGGCCCTAAAATATGAAACACTGAAACTAGCCACGAAACCATCTACCACAAGTCGTAGTGCTCTTTACAAGTTGTAACCCCACCTTGTATCTGAAGGGTCCTAAAATATTAACTTGCTAAAATTCTCTACGAGACCTCTCTGTATGTGTTGTAATCCCCCTCTATGACTCGTTGTGACCCTCATAGGTCCGATCCTTCAGCTTTTTCTTAGATTTTTCTCATCATCACCTCAATATCATCTGCACATTCTTATCCAAATCAGATAAGAGGAGTTACATAAGTACACACCCAACCCAATCTGAGGAGCATCACAACATACCACCAACCTATCTAAGTCATCTAGTAAAGTCACAACAGGAGCCGATGTAAGATGATATTTGCATGTCTTAAATTTCTTCTCATACTCATCTGACCATACAAACATAGACTTTTTTGAGTCAACTATGTCAATAGAGATGCAATAGATGAGAAACCTTTAACAACCTTCCATCATAACCTACCAACCCAAGAAAACTTCGAATATGCGAAGGAGCAAGCTTGTCAAATAATGCACATCCTTCATCAAATTAGCTACAACATCTTCCTTTCCTGGATTGCAGTATGAGCCCAAAGCAACTCTCCCTATTCAGTAGGGAGGGATGGAGGTAGGAAACCCTAAGACACATTCCATGGCACTATATGAATCATGAAAAAAGTGAAGTATTTCCTAAAACGCCTTGTAGCATCCTACCCATAGACGGGGCAAGCTTCACATCCATGAATAAGACTCTACTTGACACGATATATTGGATTCTGAGGATCATTTATATACCTAGTACTCTGATACCATCTCAATCACGACCCAGACCAAGGGTCTAGGAGTGACATGGTGAATGGGAACATGAGAATCCCCAAATAAGCCTCAATGTATCCATATCATATCATCAGTTGAAAGTATATATGAAATAGTAAATACATAGTTCTAAGGGATAGGAAAGTAGGACTCGTGCTATGGGAATGTCATAGGGATAGGGATTAACATAGATTCACATAGCACATAAGAACTAAGGGGCGGATAAGTATGGCTCACTCTATGAGGGCATTACGAGACTTAGGATGTTTCACATTTCCATAACAAACATACATACATATCATAAATCTCATAATTAATCTATAATAGTCATATCCAATAGATAATCATAACCATAAGCTCCAAATACAACATATATCATATAGATCCGATAAGAGTCAACAAGATATCCAATAATGCCTCTAGACATAAGATAGGATGGGCCAAGACATGTCCCGGGCTCACCCTCAAAGTAAATAACATAAACAAGATGTCATAGGTAAAGGAATAGTGGCTTGCCCTTGAAAGATAGGACTCACTACAACAAATGTCTCAAATCTGATCTAGCTATCAAACGGTTAATGAACGTTGTCCTCGGTTCCTACATGGTTAGATCATGTAGGCAAAAGTATGTGTTAGTACTTTTGAATATACTAAGTATGCAGGCATACAATGCATATGCCTTATCAAATCTACATTCAGTATTAGATGACAACGACACACAGTATAGAAAGAATCATATATCCAAAGAAGAGTAGTATACAATATGCCATGAAGTCCATGATGCATGAAATGCAAAGATGCTCATATATGGTGGGGATGGACTATAACCGACAAATAAAAATCATGTGAGCTATTACATGAGTTAGTCCGATGAAGACCTCCCATCAATAGGAGAAGCTTACTTGCCAAGGTAATCTACATCACACCTTATAACCTAGTCATTTTGGTGGATGGACGCCTTCCTTACGACCTTGTCATTCAGAAACATTTCCATATCATATCATATCAATAAATGAATAACCATCCCTTATGACTCGGTCATTTTGGTAATGGCTATCATTCCTATATTTGCACATAGTTCAAGAAAAGGGAGAGGACCCTTAGGATAGCCATGATACCCGTAGTCCATCAGTGCTAAGTTAATACATCCCACAAGAATACTTATATGTACACATGCTTTCCAAAAGATACAATAGTCATTTCAAATTCATTACGAGCACACTTAGGATAAAAAGTCAAACCATAATTCTTAATCATGATACTCATGCATAGGAATAACTCATGCACATGACAATATAGTGCAAGTACTCAATATGAACAAAGAGTCAATATCAATAAACATTTATATGATCACATTCTTTTCATAACCCATATCTTTAACAAAATCATTTACATAAACATAATTGGGCTTAACCTACCTCATAATTTTCATAAAATCCCATGAACATGAATGCATATGCTATGAATAATCTAAATGGCATGAATAATTGAGATTTAATCTAAAATTAACAAACATTATGAAATCTAAGTAAATACTTAAGCAAGATTCACATTCAAAACATAATATAAACTACCCATGCATAATTCAAGCTTTGAAGGGGACATGCACATTCATAACTTCATAACTTAAATATAATCCATCATAATATGGATTTAATCAACTTAAAATCATGAAATAAACATAGACCATAGATCAAGGAACAAAGGATCAAACCCAAATACCTTGCTTAGGAAGATGAATTTGAGAAGAATTTAGCTTGAAGTTGAAACCCCAATTGAATCCTATCTTGAATCTTGAAAATGAGACTTGGAGAGAATTTTGAGAGTTTGATTCTAGAAACTAAGGTTTATTCTTGAATAAGTATTAGAAATAGTGTAGGAGAGGTTTAGGTATGTAAAAATGAGGGGGAAGGGGGGTTGAAGGTCTTAAAAAGCCCGATGGGTCAAAATATCAGAACACCTCAATAAAATGACCCATAAAATTTTATTCAGAACTTCTCACGACTAGCGTCGTGGGTCATAAAGCTTTTCACATGTGACATCCCATAACTGTAAGATCTTATATGCATGTTTCAAGAATTATTTGGTTAGTTTGGGGGTGTATTAGGTTCATGAGAGACTACTAGTACCTAAACGAGTTTAAGACTTCCCTAAAAGTTGAGTTTTGAGCGATGGTTCATGCAAGGGTTAACTCTAAACTAGCATAACTTTTAGAAAATTTGGAACTAGGTGGACCACAACATGTCAAATGAAATACCTTTGAGTCAGATTCGCAACACACTTGGTAGCACCTTATTGTGAGGTCAGATGAAGGAGTTATGATCGTTTTTGCGATGCTCTCCCGTGCAGTATTATCACACGGACTGCTTGATGGCAAGTGTGGATTTGACGGGCCATTTTAGGTAGATGGGGTTAGAAAAGGCCATTTGTGGCACTAAAAAAGGTGACACAGCCAATGGCACTGGCCACGTGTCTCACCACTGACCATAGGGATAGCCACAAGGTTTACCAAAGGAAGCTTGTTGGACTTGGGGAAAATGTGGCTAAAGGTGGTGCTATGGGCACTGTTGACAAGTCATGTGGAGAATGACAGCTCGTGGAACCTGGGTATGTGGTGGCTTGTAACACTTTCTTATCTAAGTGATGTGGCATAAACTAGTAAGCGGTCTGTGTAGCAACACACGGTCTGTGAAGTGGTCTATCAAAGTAATGAGACATCAATTTTTTCAAGTTTCCCAACTTCCATTTTTTTTCACTAAGGCACTTTACACGGGTACTCCACACTACCCGTGGACTGCCTCATGGCCAGTTAAGTCTCTAGTGAGATGACACTTTGCCAATTTTTCCATCTTTTCACTAATGGCATCTTCATAAATTTTAATTACTCTAATGGCCTTTTTAGACATCCAATCTATCCTAATCTTCCTAAAAGACCTAAACACAATCCCAAAGGATCAAATGCATTACTCGAATCTCAAATACACTCTCAATTCTCTCAGAAGACTTCATCAAGACCTGATTCAATTTCAAGGAAACCCAAGAACAAGATTGGATTCAAAGATCATTTTCAAGCCTCCATTCTTCCCAATCTTAATTCCAAGTAACTCTAGACCTAAGATATGTGGCTTTCTTTCATGGGTTCCTTTCACCCATGATACTCAAGCCTCCGTCTTCTCAAATTTCATATTTTAAAGTTGATTTACAAATAGATCTTGATTATTTTGAAATTCACTACACACTAAGTTAAAGCTATGTGAAATTGTGATTGTTTGCTATGTTTTGAGCTATAAACCCTTGATTTATTATAAACTTTGAGGAGGGGTATTGATATATATTTCTTGATAGTGTTGCAAGGTATTCATTTATGATTTTACAAAAAATATTTTTGTATGATTTCATCTCTATATTTCATGGTCTTACACTAGCATTACACATCCTCTAAGTCTTTGATAAAATATCCGAATGTAGTTTCTTGAGGTGTTGAAGGTCCAAAGAATGAGATATGATATGATTAGCTATATGATGATGAAATGAGCTTATGTATGAGATATTCTATTAGACCATGCCCAATCTGGGGGGTTTAAGAACCTAGATAATCTAGATAGGAGTTTGTACTCATCAACTGAGGGAAGGATTTGTACTTCTCTACCTAGGCAATGGGGTGGCATTATCACTAATCAAGATGGGGGTTTGTACTTACCAACTGAGGGAAGGGTTTGTACTTTACCACCTAAGTGAATGGGGCAGCATCATCACTAATCACAAGGGTTTTATACCTTGGAAATCTAGCTTAGTCTATTCTTCACATATGATACATTATATGAGTATGAGTTATTTAAGCATGTTTTACTTATGCATTGTCCATACATGCCATCTTCCTATAATATGCTCATTACCTATTGCTATACATTTTGATCATGATGTCGATTTCTTGTTGCATTGCATCCTACATACTTAGTATATTCAAATGTACTAATGCATATTATTACCTATATGATATCACCATATAGGAACCAGTGCTTAAGTTGATCATCTTTCTCCTTCACGTGGCTAGTCGATGCTATTCCAAGCTTGTTAGTGAGTCCTCTATTTTGGGGACCTTAGTCTATGTTGCTATTATCTATGTGTTGAGACACTATATTATGTTCTATTGACTATGAGGGTGAGCCTGGTAGCTTTGTCTTGGCCCCCGCTCTATCTATGTATTTAGAAGTGTTTGCTGTACAAGTTGTATATTTATAATATGAGCTATGACTCCTTGTCTTTAATGTTGATGTTTTGACAAGCTATCCCTTAGCCCCTTGTTCCTTTTTACTTGCTTTATGCATTTTATATGCTTCCATAACCAAGGATGTGTAATGACAAGTTAGGAGGCTTGATTAAGGTTCCTTCGGGTTCCCCACTTGCCATGTCACATCTAGGTCTTAGGCTTGAGTCTTGACAAACTTGGTATCAGAGCACTAGGTTAATAGATCCTCAAAGTCCGACACACCGCATCGATTAGCATCCTATCATAGTTGTGAAATGCGCCATGACTGTGAGTAGGAGGCTATGAGGCATTTTAGAAAATGTTTCCCTTCTTCATATTCTAAGTCGTGCTATAGAGTTGTGGTGGAGTTTTCCCCCCTAACAATTATTCTTTGATATGTTAGATCATGCTAAACACTAGAGGAAGACGTGCCCAAACCCCAGAGAAGCAACCTACCAATGGTGAGCTTCGGGATGCTCTTACTATGCTTGCCCAAATGATGGCCAACGAAGTACAACAAGAGGCCCAAGCCCCTTATGCTACTACCCTAGGAGCTAGGATAAGAGACTTCATGTTGATGAATCCTCTGATTTTCTATGGGTCAAAGGTGGAGGAAGACCCACAAGAGTTCATTAATGAGGTCTACAAAATCTTAAATATCATGGGTGTTGGGACGAATGAAAAAGAGGAGTTGGTGGCATACTAACTCAAGGGGGTAGTCCAAATTTGGTATGATCAATGAAAGGGGGAGAAAGAAAATGGTTATGTGATACTCTGGGAGGAGTTCAAATTGGCTTTCCTCAATTGGATTTTCCTTCGTGGGCTTAGGGAAGCAAATTTGGTGATGTTTATGAACTTGAAACAAGATGATATAAGTGTGAGGGAGTATGCCCTCAAGTTTAATCAACTTTTAAAGTTTGTTCCTCATTTGGTAATTGATCCTAGATCTAGGATGAATAAATTTGTGATGGGGGTCTCCGACTTGGTCAGTGAAGAATGTTGGTCCACCTTGATAATTGGTGACATAGACTTGTCTTGGTTGATGACATATGCTGGAGGAGGAAAAGTTGAGGAGATGAGGGGCCATGAGGCCAAGAGGGTCCTTTTTGAGGGTAAGTTCCAAAAGGGTACTAGATTTCATCAAAACTAAGGGTCTCATCATGGTACTAATAGGGGGTTTGACAATGACCTCCCTAGACCTCAAGGTGATGATGGTGTGGATCCTAGTGGTGTGTGTCCAAAATGTGGGAAGAGTCATAATGGCCCGTGTTTGAAGGTTTCTAATGCATGTGTTGGTTGTGGGGAGCTTGGTCACAAGAAGATAGATTGTCCAAGAAACTGTGGTAAGGTCCAGGGTGCAAATGTGATTCCATTGGGTAGAGGTGATCCTCAAGGTGGTGCCGCAAGGCACAATCGTTTTTATGCTATTCATGGGAGGCAAGGGGTTGGTGAGGTTCTCGATATTGTTATTGGAGTGTTGAAAATCTTTTACTTTGATATATATGCTTTGATTAATCGAGGTGTCACTACTTCCTTTATTACTCCTTTTATTGCTAAAAGATTTCATGTTGACCCCGAGTTGTTGCATGAGTCATATGAAATGTCTACTCCTATTGGTGCCTCTATTATTACTGGGAAAGTTTATAGAAGTTGTCCTATTTGCATTTTGCATAAGTTGATGCCTTGCGATCTTGTTGAATCAGATATAGTAGATTTTGATGTTATTCTTGGGATGGATTGGTTGCATACCTACTATGCTTCTATTGATTATAGAACCCATAGCGTCAAGTTTCACTTCCCAAATGAACCCATCCTTGAGTGGAAAGTCAAGATGTGGTGGTCAAGGGTAGATTTGTTTCATGCATTAAAGCCCGTAAGTTGATCTCTAGGGGGTGTCTTTACCATCTTGTGAGGGTTAACGATGTGGAGTCCAATGTCCCTTCTATAGAGTCGGTTCCAATTGTAAATGAGTTTCTTGATATCTTCCTAAATGACCTTCCCAGTGTCCCTCTCGAAAGGGAAATGATTTGGTATAGATCTCCTTCCCAATACCCAACCTATCTACATTCCCCCTTATCGTATAGCCCCGACGGAGTTGAAAGAGTTAAAGGAGAATTTGAAAGATTTGTTGGAGAAGGGATTTATTAGACCTAGTCAATCACCTTTGGGTGCCCCGATGTTGTTTGTGAAAAAGAAGGATAGGTCACTTAGAATGTGCACTGACTACCAACAACTCAATAGGGTCACTATAAAGAATAGATATCCTCTTTCGAGAATTGATGACTTGTTTAACCAATTGCAAGAGGCTAGCTTTTTCTTTAAGATTGATTTTCGATCCGAGTACCATTAAGTGAAGGTGGGCGAGTGTGATATTCGCAAGACAGCCTTCCGAATTAGATATGGACATTATGAATTTATGGTGATGTCCTTCAGGTTGACTAATGCACCGGCCATTTTCATGGACCTAATAAATAGGGTATTCAAGCCCTACCTTAACTCCTTTGTTGTGGTCTTCATTGATGATATTTTGATCTATTCACATAGTAAGGAAGAGTATATAGGTCATTTAAGGGTTGTGTTGCAAAGATTGAGGGAAGAGAAATTGTATGCTAAATATAAAAAGTGTGAATTTTAGTTGAAAAAGGTTGCATTCTTAGGTCATATGGTGTCGGGGGATGGTATTAAAGTGAATCCTAAGAAAACAGATATGATTAGGAATTGGACTAGACCATTGACTCCGTCAGATATTAGGAGCTTCTTGGGCCTTGCGGGTTACTATAGAAGGTTCATAAATGGGTTCTCCTCCATTGCTTCCCCTATGACAAAATTGACTCAAGAGAAGGTTAAGTTTGTGCGGACCGATGAATGTGACAGAAGCTTCCAAACACTGAAAGATAAGCTTTTGTCCTCTCCTATATTATCACTACCAAATGGGCTTGAGGGTTTGTTATATATTGTGATGCTTCTAGAGTGAATTTGGGTTATGTGCTAATGCAAAATAGTAAGGTCATAGCCTATGCTTCTAGGCAACTCAAGGTGCATGAAAAGAACTACCCTACCCATGATCTTGAATTGGCCACCGTGGTGTTTGCATTAAAGATTTGGCATCATTATTTGTATGGGGTACATGTTGATGTGTTCATCGATCATGAGAGCCTCCAATATGTCTTCACTTAAAGAGATCTCAACTTGAGACAAAGAAGGTGGCTAGAACATCTTAAGGACTATGACATAAGTGTGTATTACCATCCAGGGAAGGCAAATGTGGTGGTGGATGCTTTGAGTCAGGTGTCTATGGGTAGCATAGCTTATGTTGATGGTGGTAATAGGGAGATGGCTAGGAAGGCGCATCGATAGGCAAGATTGGGGGTTAGGTTGGAAGAGGTAGGTAATGGTGTAGTTTTTGTTGATGGTTCCAAATCTTCTTTGGTTGACGAGGTGATAGCAAAACAAGATCTTGACTCCTTCTCACTTGAATTGAAGGACTTGGTGAAAGAGGGCA
Source organism: Solanum sejunctum (assembly GCA_025642045.1). Classification (NCBI taxonomy): domain Eukaryota; kingdom Viridiplantae; phylum Streptophyta; class Magnoliopsida; order Solanales; family Solanaceae; genus Solanum; species Solanum sejunctum. Next base: position 2,555 of record JAOTQJ010063680.1, on the reverse strand, counting down.
AAGTAGAGGTTTTCTCCTAAGGGGCAAATAGTGCCCTTAGGTATCAAGGTAGGTTGTGTGTGCCTTGTGTTGATGGTTTGAGGGAGAAAATCCTTGATGAGGCCCATAATGCTTCTTATTCTATCCGTCCCAGTTCCACCAAGATGTATAGGGACTTGAGAGATATGTATTGATGGTGAGGCATGAAGAGGGATATTGCTAAATTTGTTTTCGGTTGTCATAGTTGTCAACAAGTGAAAGCCAAATATCAAAGGCCAGTTGGCCTAACCTAAGACATAGAGATTCCTACTTGGAAGTAGGAGGTGATTAATATGGATTTCGTAGTCGATTTGCCCAAGACTAGAAAAGGTTTGGATTCCATATGGGTGGTGGTTGATAAGATGACAAAATTGACTCACTTTCTATATGTTAAGACTACATATGGGGTTAAAGAGTATGCAACACTGTATATCCATGAGTTAGTAAGGTTACGTGGGGTTCCTTTATCCATCATATCGGATAGGGGTGCATAATTCACTTCACACTTTTGGACGTCTTTTCAAAAGGGTCTTGGTACAAAAGTTTACCTTAGTACAGCCTTTCACCCCGAAACGGATGGCTAAGCTAAAAAAACCATTCAAACCCTTGAAGATATGCTTAGAGAATGTGTATTGGAGTTTAGGGGTAGTTGGGGTGACCATCTTCCTTTGATTGAGTTCGCCTACAATAACAGTTATCACTCTAGAATCGGTATGGCTCCTTTTGAGGCTCTTTATGGAAGGCATTGTAAATCACTAGTAGGTTGGTTTAAGGTTGGATAGGTGGCTTTATTGGGACAGGATATGGTTATGGAGGCTCTTGAGAAGGTTACGATGATTCAGAAAAGGTTGAAAATGGCTCAAAGTCATCAAAAATCCTATGCCGATGTGAGAAGAAGAGACATTGAGTTCAAAGTAGGCGATTGGGTCTATTTGAAAGTTTCTCCAATGAAAGGTGTAGTCTATTTTGGTAAAAAGGGGAAGTTGAGTCCAAGATATGTTGGTCTTTATGAGGTAATGAAGAGGGTTGGCAAGGTAGCTTATGAGTTGAAGTTGCCTAGTGAAATGAATTTAGTTCATCTGGTGTTCCATGTCTTTATGTTGAGAAAATATGTGGGTGATCCTAATGACATTGTACCTCTTGATGTGGTGGTCATTGTTGAGGATAACTTGACTTATGAGGAGAGATAAGTGAAGAGATTGAGGAACAAGAAACTAACATCCGTTAAGGTCCTTTGGAAGAACCAACTAGTCGAAAGTGCTACATGGGAGGCGAAAGTGGACATGCAAAAGCGGTATCCTTATCTTTTCCACTCCACTCAAGCCTAAGGTACTAATCCTAAGTTCCTTATGTGATTTCAAGTCTTAATTTTTGGCCTTAAGCTATTGCATGCATTCATGTTTATTTGGAAAAGGTTTTATGGTAATTTTGATGTTCATGTTGAGACTTTTGAAAATCATGTTTAGATACATTTGTTGCATCCATGTTAGGCTAAAATCTTCATGGCTACCTTCCTTGTGTACATTTCTTTTACATTCGGGGACGAATGTTCTCAAGAAGGAGATATTATGACACTCCGTAACTTTATTCTCTTATATATCCATGTTTCAAGCCTCATTTGGTTAGGTTTGGCGTGTATTAGGTTCATGGTAGACTCCTAGTACCTAAACAAGTTCAAGACTTCCCTAAAAGTTGAGTTTTGGGTGATAGTTCATGCAAGGGTCAACTTTAAACTAGCATAACTTTTAGCATATTTGGAATTGGGTGGCCCATGACTTGTCCAATGAAAGCCCTTTGAGTTAACTTTGAAATGCACTTGGTTTTATCTCATTCCGAGGTAGGATGACAGAGTTATGATCATTTTCGTGAGGCCCTCCCGTGCAGTGTTATCACACGGACTGCTTGATGGCCAGTGTGGCCTTTGACAGGCTATTTGGGGAAGCTGAGGTTGAAAAAGTCCATTTTTGGCACTAAGGAAGGTGACACGGCCAGTGGTTGTGCCACTCACCAGTGACCATGGAGATGGCCACAAGGTGTGGCAAAGGAAGCTTGTTGGACTTGGGGAAAATATGGCTAAGGGTGGTGCCACGGGCACTGTTGGCGGGCCGTGTGGAGTGTGATGGCCCGTGGAACCTGGTCGTATGGTGGATTGCAGCATTTTATTATCTAAGTAAGGTAGGATAGAATAGTAAACGGTCCGTCTAACACCACACGGTCCGTGAAGTGGTCCGTCAAAGTGACAATACATCAATTTTTCCAAGTTTCCTAACTTCCATTTTTTTCACTAAGGCACTTCACATAGGCACTTCACACGACCCGTGGAGTGCCACACCGGCAGTTAATTCTCTAGTTAGACGACACTTTGCCAATTTTTCCATTCGTTCACTAATGGCATCTTCGTAAATTGTAATTAATCTAATGCCCTTTTTAGACTTCCAATGCTATCCTAATCTTCCTAATAGACCTAAACACTATCCCAAAGGATCAAACTTATTACTCAAATCTCAAATACACTCTCAATTCTCTCAAAAGCCTTC
>JAOTQJ010063669.1:0-13615 GCA_025642045.1 Solanum sejunctum | reverse complement strand
AGATCTCCTCATCAAGGTCACCATGAAGAAATGTTGTTTTCACATCAAGTTGCTCAATCTCCAAATCCATGCTAGCAACTAATCCAAGTATAACTAAAATAGAGGACATCTTCACAATCGAAGAAAATATCTCATTAAAGTCTATGCCTTTCTTCTGACTGAAACCCTTCACAACCAATCTTATCTTGTACCTTAGTTGTAAGCTACTCTCGTGACACTTCAATTTGTATACCCACTTGTTTTTAAGTGTTCTTTTGCCCTTAGGCAACTCCACAAGCTCATATGTGTGGTCCTAATGCAAGGATGCCATCTCCTCTTACATGGCATCATGCCACTTCTCGTAGTACATGTATGACCTAGGTTCATCATATGTCTCTGGCTCTCCTCCATTAGTGACTAACATAAAATCATTCTCCGAAAGTCTCGTGAAAGGTTTTCTATCTCTGTTGGATCTTCTTAACTGAAGTGGTAGTGGTGGCACTGAATATGGCTGTGACTCAAGAATATCATCATTACCATCATCGTGATTTTCATCTTCAGGAGTGTTATCTGCATGATTTTGCATATCTCCCCCATGATCTACGGAACTGGATCAACTGTGATGCATGAAGAAGGATTTGGCTTCTTCTTCTCACAATCTTCAATGGTCTGATCTTCAAAGAAAATAACATCTCTGCTTCTGATCAATTTGCTATTACGTAGATCCCATAACCTGTATCCAAACTCATCCTCTGAATATCCCAAGAAAATGCACCTCTTTTGTCTTCTTATCAAGCTTGGATCTCTCATCTCTAGGAATATGAACAAATGCTCTACAGCCAAAGACTCTTAAATGCTTATAGGAGACATCTTTCCCCGACCAAACTCTCTGAGGAACATTGCCTTCATGAGGAACTAAAGGGGAAAGGTTAATCAAGTACACTGCAGTTGATATTGCCTCGGCCTAAAAGGACTTTGGCAGCTTAGCATGAGATAGCATACATCTGATTTTTCTCCTCAATGGTTCTGTTCATTCTTTCTGCAACTCCATTAAGCTGAGGTGTCTTGGGAACTATTTTCTCAAGCCTGATGCCATGAATCTTACAATACTTCTCAAATGGACCCCTGTACTCACCACCATTGTCTGATTTGACACACTTGAGTTTTCTGCTACTTTCTCTTTCAACTCTAGCATGAAACTCCTTAAAAGCATCAAGTACCTAGTCTTTATTTGTCAACAAAAAAACCTATACTTTCTCCAATAATCATCAATAAAAGTCATAAAATATTATGCACCATAATGTGATTTAGCATCCATAGAACAAACATCAGTATGAACATGATTTAGAGCATGTTTTATTCTATGTGAGGGACGTGTATGGAATGCAGCTCTATGCTATTTTCCAGCCAAATAATCAACACAAGAGTTTAAAAGCATACCTAAAATATCTGGGAGATAATCTTTCCTAGAAAGTATTTGCAAGCCTTTTTCACTCATATGGCCAAGTCTCTTATGCCACAATTCACTAAAGGCATCACCTGCTATATTTGCATCTCCGCTACATACACTGCCTGCATAAGATAAAGTAAATTTTGCTTATTATCTTGAGCCACAATCAAATTTCCCCAAGAGAGTTTTCATTTTCCATCGCCAAATCTGTTGGCATAACCCTCATCATCAAGCAAGCCAATTGAAATTGAATTCAATCTAATATCTACAACGTGTCTCGCATTCCTAAACACCAACCTGCAACCAGTGAAAGTTTCTAAACAAACAGTGCCTCTACAAGTGATCTTAGACGAACCACCATTTTCCATCCTCCCATAACCAAAATCATCAGTAGTGTAGGACAAGAAGTACTCCCTATGCGAAGTAATATGATAAGATACACCAGAATCAATCACCCAAGTGCAATCATCACATACTACTGTATTTAATAGTGAAATATCACTGATAATAAACAAATTATCATCACTAGATACCAAGGTTGTAGTGATCTTCTCATCTAGTTTTTGCTTGAAATTCTCAGTTTTCTCTTTTCTCTCCCCGGACATATCTCTCTTTTTCTTTCTGCAGAATTTCTCAATGTGACCCAGCTTCTGACAATAATGGCAAATGAAGTCTCTTTTCCTTGATTTGGATCTCTCCCTGGACTTATCTCTGTAATGAGGATTTCTGGTCTTGCTTCTCCCCCTACTAGATTCTAGAATCACATTTTCTTCAACTTGGCTAGGAAAACCTAATTCTCTCCTCCTAGCCTCTTTATTTAGAAGACTAGCCTTGACCATCTCCGTAGTTATCTTGACATCCGGAGCAGAGTTGCTAAGTGAAACTACCAAGGTATCCCAACTGTCAGGCAATGAGAAAAGCAATATCAAAGCTTGAAGTTCATTCTCCAATTTCATCTTCATTCCAGCTAGTTGATTTACCACACCCTGAAACTCATTTATGTGAACTACAATGCTATCACCATCTTTATATTGCAATTTAACAAGCTTCCTAATCAAAGAAGCTTTGCCCATAGAATTGTTTCTCTCGTACATGAATTCAAGTTTCTTCCACATATCAAATGCATTAGTTTCATTAGCAACATGTTGTAACATACTTAAGGAAACATATTATCGAATGGAGGCAACGACTTTTCGATTTAAGATAGTCCAATCTTTCTCAACAACATATGTTGGACGATCTTTATGCAAAATTGGGTCAAGCAATTCTTTAGAACACAAATAATCCTCAATACGAATTTTCCAAATAGAATAATTTGTGGAGTCCAAACTAATTATCCCTTGCACAATTACTTTGTCATCCATTATAAATAACACAAGAAGCCAACCAAAAATAACCAAGTTTTGATACCACTTTGTTGGGGAAGCAACGACGAAGCACAACGAAAGTGCAATAAAATCTTTTCCCTAAATAAATAAAATGAATGACAAAGTACAATAAACTCCAAAAATAACTAGCAGCAATAGATCAGTTAAAATAATGGAAATAAAATAGAGAACATACAATTTATGTGGAAATCCCAAATCGGGGAGAAAATCACGGGACCGTTCAACAACGATCCGAAAACTTTCACTAATCAATAAGAACTAAGTGGGTACAATAAGTTCTCCTCTATAGTAAATACTAGAGGCAAATACAATCATCAAGGGACAATCTTGGCAAAATCACAATCAACAATTTCACCAAAATAGAGTAGAAAACCTGAAAATGCAGTTCTGAAATTGCAGCAAGAAAAATGACCTTTCGGGCATCAAAATGAAAACCTATTTCTTGAAGTTGAAGAGGAGAGTGTCATGAATAACATAGTAAAATTTGAGGATGAACGGAGTCCGTTTGCCCTTCAATTCGAAAGAAAAACCAACTATCAGAACAATGAATTTTCTATTTGTGCTGCTTTCTGATTTCTCTGCTGTAGTTGATTTTCAGCTTCTGTTAAATTTTAATAATCTGATTTTCTGCCTTTCATAAATGTGCTGACTGTTGTTTTCTTTTGGTATCCAAAGAAGTAAAAATGGGCCTAAGACAATAACACACATTTGGGCTTAAAGTTGTCCAATTTAAAGAGTCAAAATTAATTGGGCAATTCTTTCATGTAGGAGAAATATTTCCTCACACTTTTCCACTTCATCTTCAGATAATGGAGCTCCCTCCTCAATCGCACGAATTTCACCTTCAAACTTGATAATCTCCTTCTAATATTTAGATAGATGTTCATTTTATTCCTCCATATGTGCAATGATCTTATCTTTTTTGCGGTCAAGGTCCTTAATTCTTCAATAATTTTTGTAAGAGTTGCTTCAAGATCCTCCATGTGTCCATTTACTTTGGTGCTTTCCTGCTTTTCCTGGATATGGCGTTGTTGCACATCAAAAAGTAATTTTTGGTGATATTTGTTTAGTCATTTTTTTGAGATGAAAACAACTTCATAGCGTTATACTCCTCATATGTCTCGAAAAAAGCTTTAACGGAATCTTCCAAATTAGGCGTATTGACAACATTAGTTGCTTTGACCTCTTTTAAAATCAGGTTGACACCATCTTTTATCTTTGAAAAGTTATCTCGGTAATCAAGGGAAAATTTTGTCACCCACTCGCACAAGGCAACCCACATCTTGGAAACATAATTCATCTTTAAGGAAGATATCATCTCTTATGGTTCAAAATTAGGAATATCGAGTTCTATTTCATTCTCCAAAGATTTTGAAGGAATAGAAGATACGAAGATACATCGAGACAACTTGGGCTAGTAGTACCATCTTCATCTAGGATGCTGCTAAGCATGTCAATAGGTGCACCTTCGATACCCAACTTAAAAAAAAGACTTAACAAAGGGATGAATAAAAATAAAGGAGGTTAACTATTTTTTAAAAAAAGAAAAGAAAGGGAAAGAAAAATGATGGTACTTGTTCTGCGAGTTTAGGCAATGGCATGACAGAGCTAGAAGAATCGACAAAAAATGTTTCATGTCTATGTTAAGCATGTCTAGGTCAGACTTGACATCTTGGTCTGTTACATTCTTCCTTTTGCGATTCCAGTGTTCATCCCAATCTAGTTCACCTTCCGTTGAGCTAGTGTCTTTATCTGCACCTACAACCACACCTAAAAGGATAAGTGAAGTCTTATCTTTAGAATGTGTTTTGGTTGATGACTGCCTAGTAGTTTTTCTAGATGAGATGGGAAGGTCTTTCCTCTTGCTAATTTTCTCTGACATCACAGTAAAAGTGATACACACTTTTGATGTCGATGAATGAAGCTTAGCACCATTTTCGTTCCACATTGATATACCCTTTGAAGTCAAAGACTTAGATGACTGACTTGCTTGTGACTTAACAAAGGGAGAAGAAGAGGGCTTATTTTGATCTTGTGATCGAGAGCAGCGAACTTTAGAAGATTCATGAGTATCATCACGTTTTGAACACTTTAAAGTGATCTTATTCTGTCCAGTAGGATTAGTTCAACCAACTAACCACAAATTTACATATCTGCAAGTCATTAAAGGCCTATCAGGACTAGATGGAATGAGAACTATCGAGGAGCTGCCTAGGTGAGTACAGGAATCCCAAAGCCATATTGATTCTTGAAGTGTGCCATTACATATTAACTCAATCAAGTACCAGGTAAGTCTTAGACGAATTTGAATTGACAATTAAATCTATCAGGACTATAAAGCTCCAGAATAAGGTGGTCATTATGCCTGACGACAAGGTGACTCGAACGAAGACTGATGAAATAATCGCTCTAAGAGCTAAAGAGGTCGCTGTTATCCTCAAAAGATAACTCTTTTGACTGCAACATTGCCAAGTGGTGAAGATGGTGAACATTCACATCCTGAAATAGTCTTTGTGCACCTGTGAGGTCAAAGTATTTAGCCATTTTCTCTCCACCAATCTTACACATGCGAGCACCATTGTGATGACGACTATGATGGTAAGTGTCAAAATAAGCACCAATCCATCCATAGACATATTGTATGGAAACAATTATGTCACTCGCTCTCAAGTTTGATGAAGATGAAATCTTTTTCAAACCTTTGTAAATGCTCTGCAGGATAGGAATTGCTAATGAAAACTTCTCCTTATGAGCCATTAAACTGGAAACTTTGAAGACACTAGGATGAATATGGTCAAAGTTCTTGGTAGGAAGGGTAAACTTACAAAGCCAATATGCAAGAAAAGGACTAAATTCATCTGTTCTCTAAGAGATCCATCCACACCTAACTTAATGAAAGGAGCATTCTCTTCCTCAGTTCGCGGTAAAAAAGACATGTGTATGTAGCCTGAAGGATTATGACTTATTCTTGGCCTAGGTTAGTGTTTGGATGATCGTGGTGGAGGTTCTTGGTACATTTTTGGTCCTCTGAACCAGAAATTTACCTAGTCATGGACAAAAACCTTTTGAGACGCACCTCGTGCAAGTCAATGAAATGCCGAAAATAGATAGGTACAAGTCCTAGAAAAAAATGGTTCGCCTTGTGAATTTGCTTGTGTCAACTCTTGGGCCGAAGGCACAACATCATCATAGAATGCTCCATGGACAGGAAGCCCTCCAATCATGTGCATATCTCATAGTGAAATAGAAAGCTCACCAATACCAACACACATAGTATTAGTTGATAAATGCCAAAGTTCATAAAAAGCCCGCAACACATTCTCTTTGATGTCGTACATAAATAAGAAGGCAAAAATAGCATTATGAGACTTGATCTGCTCCAACACCTCCTTATTATGGTTAAAAATGTCCTCCACCCATTCCCAATAGCGAGCCGTGGATCGAAATTCGTCAAAATAAGAAGAAGGATAGCTCTATATGGTGAGACCTTCATCAGAAACTTTGGGCGAAGCAGCATTAGTTGCCTTGTCATGCATAGATGATTGTAGAATAAAAATGATGGTAGTAACCGGCTTGTTAAAGTCAAGAACATTAATTTTCTTCTTTAATGACCACTGTTTTAGATGAGGGAAGTCGTTAGGTGATCCTTTATCGAGCGAGAAAGCGCCAATCACGGGAGGATGGACTACCAAAGTAAGGATCTTGGCATGTGGGTCTTGCTTGACGTTTGAAATCTCATGTTGTGGATGAGGCAAATTGAGATCACAAAAGCTTATCTTGCTTTCGAAAAGATGTAACTATATCCTCTGTGTTTGAAGACCCGCCAGAAAGGGTCAGCAAAAAAATGAGCTTTTTGAGGCCAAGACTAATGAAAAATGCTAGATTAGAATTTACATACTGAATTTTAAAAAATTACCTGAATAATATATGAGAAATCTAATAGTCATTTTTATTTGAGACTTAGCTCTTTGTGTCTACTTTCTAATGCTTCAGACAGCTTGTGATTTCGATATTCCTACATCAAAATATGATGAATTTCGTGAAGTCGTGCAGAGTTGAAATCACCAGAGAATCAGAATATGAATGTGATTTTAAAAAATTTACCTGGGATAATCTATATACAACCGGATCATTGTTTGGGTATAAATTGTATCTCTTTGTGTCGACTCTCCAATGCCATAGACCTCTTGTGATTTCAATAATTCTACTTCAAGATATGATGATTTTCGTGGAGTCGCGCAGAACTAAAATTACCAGCCAATCAGAAAGTGAATATGGTTTTCAACAAATTACCTGGGATAATCTATATGCAATCCAATCATCATTTTCATATGAGACGTAGCCCTTTTTGTCTACTTTATAGCGCCTCAAACTGCTCGTGGTCTTGATATTTCTAAGTCAAGATATTGAGATTTTCGTAATGTCGTATAAAATTATAGCTTTTTTATTCTCAAGAACTTGTTCTTATGCAACAAACTCGCGGTGTTCTCTTTGAGACTTTGTCATCTTTATATAGACTCAAAGAAGGAAGAATCCAATTGGATTTCAACAAGGAATCCATCCAAGAAATTATTTTTGCAAAGGACTAGGAATCTTAATTAACATTAGAAAGCCAAATCCAATTCTACTTGGAGAATCCTACATGAAAAACATCAAGTTTGGATAAGAATAAAAAACTTATCCAACATTTCTATAAATTCTTAGTGAATTCCATGTGAAGGCTATTTTTTTTTAAAAAAAAATTCTTGTTTCACTAATATCTTAGAGTAGCCAAAAAATCACACGAAGTCTATGGGCTAAGCATAAAATATTTAATTAATTGAAAAAAAATAACGGAAATATTATATTCTTAAATGTGCAACATAAAACGTCAATCATTTGTGGATTGTGAAATCGCTTCCGACAAAAAAAGAGCCATTATTGTTTCTACATAAGAGCATTTGCTCTACCGGTACTTCAAACCTAGTCGCTAAAATTCAATAAATCTACACTTCAACAAGCCTTGAAATAGGGGGCATCTATAGACACAAAAATTTTAATGAATTAAATACATCTAAAATTTGAGTTTAAATTCATGATCATTTGGATTAAATTAATTTATTTGGGCTTCATAAATTAATAAGTCCATTTGTATTAATTTCACATCCAACCTCCATTTCATCTTGAGGCTTAAAGTTATGCCATGTGTCAAGATGAACAAAGAAATATCATATGTTCTCATGATGTGGTAATCCTAGTCAAAGTTGAACAACCAATCCAAAATCAATCTTATCACAGAGTGTTTGTGATAAGTTTGATGACTTATAAGAACCAATCAGAAGAAGGTGAAAGAGTTAATCCACATTTGGACTACCTCCCTCCTACAACTATAAATAGGAGGGTTACAAATTTTCTGAGGACATTCTCCAAGTATTGGAGAAAAGCTACAACACTAACTACATAGCTCTTCGAAGAGGCGGTCAACGGAGTTCTTCTCAGAGATCAACTTGAAACAACAAAGTGTTGTCGATATTCCTGGAGATCCAAGCGTATCTCAAGGAGGACTACATCATCCTACATTCGAGAAATACGCTACTACAGGCCCTCGAATCATGGAAACACGTCAAGAGAGAAGAATCAAGAGAACAATGAACTTGTACTCACTAAAGATTCATTAATAAAATTATCTTTTTCTTTTATTTATTTTGGTTGCAGTTAATTTTTCGTGTTTACGAAAATTTATTGCGAATAATACTCTAATCCACAATCTGTAGTTTAAACTTATCAATACTTAAGTAACACTGAAAAAGAAAATAACTTATCCAAAAGAAGAAGAAAAGAGTCTATCATTTGACGATTTATTTAAACTAAGGATATGCTAAGTTTAATAAAAAAGATATATTTGGCCCAAAAATATAACGAAAGGGGTATAATTATATCGAAAGTATAACGAAAAATATCTTTAAACTATTTCTAATATTATTGGGGCATATTTGACCCTTTTTCAAGATATATATATTTCTATCATCATTATATAAAAAGGTGAAGAGATGGATGATCAAGGATATTTTAGTCACTTCCATAATTAGCTGATATAGTTGGCTTTCATTCCAAAGTTTTAAGTTATTGTACTATATGGAGTTGTTAGTACACATTTTCTTTATTTGACCAAAAAGCCATGCTATATTTATTTGATTTCACGTTTAAGTTGTCCTAGGTAGAGATGCATGCTTTTACTGAACTTGTGGACCCATGTTTTAATCATTTCATCACGTGGCTTCATCGAGACAAAACTACACCTAAAATCCATGCTATAGTTCTACTTCATCCGTGAGTCCTTTTTTGTAACATCTTTTGAATTATTACGATATTTAAATAATTTTTTAAAAAAATTTATAAGTTAAAATTATTTTTAAATATTTATATAATTAAGAATTATTTTATTAAAAGTAATAAAAGAATTTTAAAAATAAATTATTTTTCATTAGAATAAAATAATATTTTTTTGAGGATGAATTAAAAAAAATAATGTCAAATAAAATGAGAGAAGAGGAATATTATTTTCCCCTCGGAGCTATATTTCTTTCACAGAAATAGTAAAGTCTTTGAGGCTGTTTGATGTGAAAGATAATATCAAATAATTTCAAAATTAAATTAATAAATTACAGTGTCATTAATTTATTGTTTGATCGATAAATTTGAGACAATTTGTTTCAAAATTAATAATTTGTATCAGAATAAATTATTTACATGGAGTGCTTCAGATGCTCAAGCACCCATTGAATCTGATAAAAACTTTGTATATCTATATAGAAAAGTATGAAAAAAAGATATAAAATGTGAATAAGCACCTATTGATGATTTGATTTTTTTAATTAATTATATCATTAAAACATAAATTTTTGAATAACCATTGAGCCCGTTCAATGATTAAAATTTAATTCTAAAAAAAAATTTAAATATAAAAGGAGTAGTCAACAATTTCAAGGGTTTTCATGCTTTTAATATAGTATAAATATAGATTATTCATCGCGCAATTAATTTTTATAAATTATTTTTCAGTGCTATACCATAAAAAATGATATAATTACTACTAAAACATTAAATTAAAATGCTATTAACTCAAAATACAATTAATATTTCGACTTTGGGTAGAAGGGCCATGGGAAAAGGGTAGAGTATATGTTCTTAACGTTTTGATGTAATCTCACCAAATCGATGACTAACAAATTTTATTATTTATTTAATGTAATTTTTTTCTTAAAAAGAAAAAATGTTAAATTTTATATTCAAAATTAAATGTGTGTGTATATGACAATCTAATTAAAAGATCTAGTTGTCCCAAACATGAACAAGACACAAAATAGATTAATAATTGTCCCCTATGTCTTTATAGATTTTGAAGGGGCATTAGGGGGGGAGGGAAGTTGAGATTAGGGTGGACAAAAGGGCACCAAAGTACACAAAAGATCAAATGTATTAGTATTAAATTGCCAAGTTCTGAAAAAAACGCAGCCTTGATAATAGTTACACAAAAAGGGAAATCCAAATTAAGATTGCATTAGTGGATAGAATGTGCTCATTAATTGCTAATTAACTTTTTAATACCATGTCTTTTCATGATCTTGAGAGGACTAAATACCCCTCTTGACTTAACCCTAAAGTCTAATTAAAAGGTAATCAATATAGCTTTTGAAACCTCTTGCCCATTCATAATGCATGGGAGTTTTACTTTTTAATTTGAAGTTATTTCGTTTTACATCAGGGTCATTTGGTAGGATGCATTAGAAAAATAATTTATATATTATGAATATTTTATTTAATATATTTTTAAACTTGTCTATAATTATATAAGAATTAGTTATATATTTTGTTTGATATTATGTCACGTACGTATAGTTAACATAACAAAAATCTTGGTGTTATGTAAGATGTTTTAGTGGATGCATGCATTTTCTTGAATAAAGACACAATTGTCTTAAAACTTTTTACGTATCATTTTTACAATATTTGTGGAGGATATTTTTACAAACAAATAATCTCTTTTAAAAAAATATAATGTATTTTAGTCACTCCATTTAAAAAAAGAATACTTCAGTTTTTCTTCACATGAAATTTAAGAAAAAAACTTGAATCTGGCGGTCCTAAATTTAAATTATGTCAAATGTATTAAAATGTACTTTAATCTTCTAGTCTTAAATTTGTTGGGTGAAAAGTTGGAATTAAAATATTATAAAAAAGAAAATAAATTATTTTTTTTAAATAAACTAAAAAGTAAAAAAGAAAGCAGATAATTCATTTTGGAACAGAGAAGTATTTTTAATGCAACAGTTCATATACTGCATAAGAAATAATCTCAACATATATAAATAATCTTACCATTATTAATTCATCATATTCAATACAATTCTTATATATTCTACCAAACAAAAGATAGAAGACGAAATCCAGGAAATAAAGAAGAGTTTTGATGCACAAACTAATTATATGCAAGGCATTATCAAAATTTTCTTACTATAATAATTAAATGAAAGTAGTAAAAGATTTCTATATTTAATTTTCTTCTCCTCTTATCATAAAAATAAGATTTCATATCAAGTGAACTCCCAAACAAGTCATGTCAATATTAATATTACGTTCTTTTCAAGGATAGAAATATCTTCTTCTATTTTAAACAAATTAAAAAATTAAAAAAGTCACATAAAATGAAAGAGTTTTAATTACTAGTTTTTCATAGTCAAAAGATCACTACTAAATATCTAAAGGAATATTTATATTAGGCACGTAACTTTGTAGAGCTTACGTGGCTTCATTTTATTTATTGCCTGTTTAATAATTTAATTACAATGCTCTTACTTTTTAATTGTAACTTGTATGACCATATAAAAGATTAAATTCATGTTGTACTTGTTGTTTCATTTAGGTCTCTCTTTTGGATAAGAAATGATTACTTGTTTTTCAAGCCAAAACTGATGTTCCTTTTATCTTAAAATTAAAGTACAAGTGATTAAACATTCATGACTAACAAGTCCTTATGACCTTAAAAAAAAAAATCTAAGATAAAGTGGTGATACTTTAAGTTGTAGTCTTCAAACTTTGATATTTTCCATCTATGTATGTGTATTCATTTTGGTTTTTCACTCGATATTTAATGTCTATATTGGAATCTGACTATATCTGAATTTATAGCACGTAAGCATTTTCTATCAAAATTTTTTCATTCTCAGAGCTCAAATCCAAAACTGATTAAGTGAGGAGCAACCTCATCTGCTGCACTAAATTCTTTGATAGTCTATAAATATATATTCATTCACTTTATGACTAGACTAAGATCTCATAAGGCATATAGTACACGTAAAAGCAACATTTCTAATTGATTTCTTTTCTTTTTTCAAAGTAATTCAAAATGTATTAAGCAGAGTCAATTTACGATTTGAATATGAATTTTGGATATGATCATTTGAATTTGCTGACGTTGAAATTATGAGTAATTGATAATGTGTTAATATTAACATCTCAGATCTTGCATACAAAATTAACAATCACTATTAGAAATAAATATATTTTTCACCACAAACTAATAAAATATTTATGTAATAAAATATGATATTTTATTCGTTTCTCATCGAATCAGCTCATAAATAAAAAATATATATAAATACTCACTAAAATACTGGAAAGCTTCCTAATTTCTTCTTATGAAATAATTTTTATTCTTTCTTTCCACCCTGACCCCATCAAAATATCAATGACAGTAAAAAAAATTCACTGAAAAAAATAGTAATTTCTTTTAATAACGAACCTTCTCTTAATTTATTTTAGTTAACTATATATATATATATATTATTAAAAAAAAGTCATGACTCATGATAGTATCTAGCTCCCCGTATGTCAAGCACCATCAATATTTTTGAAGTCCTTCTTTCTTAAATTGTGAAATTTATAATTGTAAGATAAATTATCTGTTACAAATGATATTTTTATCTATATTATATTAAAAGTATGAAGGTTTTTAGAAATATTATTTGAATTTTTTATTTTTTATTAAAATACTTCATAAATTTATAATTAAATTCACTTTTTTATAAGAAAAAAGTTGAAGAGGTGTACAAGTTAAATTCAACTTCTTTTTTTTCCATTAAATTACATTTTTACTTATTAAATTCGTCCAATAAACAAGTTTTCCTTCTCCAAAGTTGCAAGCACTTAATTTCATTGAAAGACGTGGCATCCTTAATTTCTTATTCAATAATTGAAGTACGTACTCCATTAGGGGTTTCAATATTTTATGTTATTTTAAAATGTACTACTTATCATTTTATTATATTTGTAAATTTGTTTGTAAATCATAAGCACCAAAATTCAATTTAATTAATTAAAGAAAAAAGTCATTGAAGCTTAATAACAACTCCCCAACTACAGTTTGCTTTCGTCACTTCAATTCCCGCGAAGTCATAACAACCTTTTCAACGCTCCCGTGAACCTCGTGAAATCCACGCGCATTTTTGTATTTTATATAGGAGTAATATTTCTTGTCCAAGAAAATAATCTTAGTAATTGCTGGTTTTAAAATTACCTATATATTAGTAATACATTAATTAATTACTATTTAGAAGACTTTATAAAATAATGCCTTAATTCATTTAAGTGGATAGAGCTCAATATTTACCTAATTTAAATTAAAAAATACTTTTTACTCCATCTACGAAAACCGATTATATTCAATGTCTCCTACTATAGGATTTTATTATTCATATTTTATTAATTTACATATTAGCTATTATGTGTTTTGTTCTGCACAAACTAACTCATAATATAT
>JAOTQJ010063648.1:0-13615 GCA_025642045.1 Solanum sejunctum | reverse complement strand
ACCATATAGGAACCAGAGCGCCGCTTGAGCATCTCCACCCATATGGCTAGTACGGTTTCACTCAAGCTTGTTGGTGAGTCCTCCATCCCGGGGACATTGCTTATGATCTCATGCTATGTTCTAAGACTATCTTTCTTTTATGTATGTATTAACTATAAGAGTGAGTCTGATTACTTGTCTTAGCCCCCGCTCTTATCAATGTAGTAGAGGTGTTGTTGGACATGTTGTGTATTATGCTTGAGCTTTGACTCACTTATGATATTCAAGCTATTTATGTATAAATCTCTCTCTCTCTCTTAGTCCCAATTTCCGTTGTTTATGTTTCTTATGTTGTTTTACATTGCTTCGGTGACCAAGGATGTGTAATGATATGCTATGAGGCTTGTTTGAAGTTCCTTCGAGCTCCCCATTCACTGATCTCGTCTAGGCCCTAGGCTTGGGTCGTGACAAAAAGTTACCTTTTAGTAGTACCAAGTAATTTAATTTTTATCATAATTATCATTAACTAAGTCTACACAATAGTATTTTGTTCATAATTTGCAGGGCGATGGTCATCTTGTCTCTTATATAACAGAACCTATCAATAAAATCAGTGAAAGCTTCATTAGCTTTATGTAATGTTTATGTTTTTTCTAGATTCATTACTTTCATAATGTTATCAATCAAATTTACCTATTACTTACTAGTTTGTAAATAATATTTTTTATATATTTTCCTGTCTTCTAATCTGGTTGTTCTGTCATAACTAA
Source organism: Solanum sejunctum (assembly GCA_025642045.1). NCBI lineage: Eukaryota > Viridiplantae > Streptophyta > Magnoliopsida > Solanales > Solanaceae > Solanum > Solanum sejunctum. The sequence continues at coordinate 12,866 of JAOTQJ010063648.1, read as the reverse complement.
TACTTTCATCGTGGCCATTAGAATTCCTCTTGAAAGTGCTATATATTATTGGCTATGTGACAAAGCATATTATAATAGAAACAATTCAATATTTAGAATTGTTTGCTTTATGCTTTATTTATCTATCGTCATTGCAAAATATAGACGTAATGTTAAAGATTATGGTAGGACAAAATGTTCATAAGGTCAACTCTGATTTTGAAGATAAACTTTCATGGGCCTACACTTCTCACAAAGGTGACAACACTCCACTATTGGTGTACAAAATTTGTCTTCTTGCATTTATCTATTATGAATGATAAGTTAAATAGGACCAACATAAGCCATGAATAGGTTGATCATCTTTCAGGTTTTTTAGTTCTATAGCTGAATATATAAGTTTTCTAGCTGGCCTTTGATGGTTGGTTACATCCAATGTTCTCCTACAAAGGTGCCTTAAAGTCCTCTATTATTTATGGTATAATCAACAATAGAGTAATAGTTGTATGTTCCATACTGGATTTTCGGTTAGAAGAGTAGTGTAAATACATCACCATATATCTATAGACGATAGAGAACTTATAATTGCAACTTACAGTTCATTTTTAATAACAATTTTAAGTCTTTTGCCATCGCCTTTTTCAATGAGGAAATTCATTATAATTAACACGCAAATCAAGTCTAGATAGAGGTCAAGTAATCATTAAGAGCTCTTACATATTCGAGCATGAAAATAACCAATTATTTATGTGAAGATTCATCGAATATGGTGCTATTTTCCTATTTCTCTTTGCATTCCAATGATACAAAACCATTAGAGAATTCATGAGGTGAAACACTCTGTATTGATCTTGTGATCTTGTTAAGTACATAAACATTAGCAGGTCTTATTGTTGGTCTTATTGTTTTGATGATTAACAAACTCTACCAACGACTAGGCAAGACATCAAGCTTCCATGCTAAATCAAGTGGTGGACAATAGCCTGTAAAGCTATTGTAGTTGGTCAGAAGTCTTTCAGATTTGTATTGAAAGACCAACGGTCCATAAGTTGTACCCACAATAACTTAAAACACCAATATGTCTTAAGTATAGTGATAACTAACAAATTGTAATAAGGATAAGATAAGATATCAGGTATTCATGCTAAACTAAGTGGTGGAGAATAACATGTAAAGCTACTGTGGTTGGTGAGAAGTCTTTCAGACTTGTACTGAAGGACCAACGGTCCATAAGTTGGACCCATAACAGCATAAAAGAAAGAAGTCCAAGGTTTCAACACAAGGTTTTTCAAGAATATTTTTATACTGAAGATTCTCTAGTTGAAAAAGATTCTCCTTGGCTTCTTGTTCAAGAATACAACAAACCCAAACAAGGGACCTGATAGGCTAGGTCTGTAATTCTCGTGTCTTGTGTGAGTTGTATTGTGTTACTCAGTGTACGATTACTCCTCAACTAAGAAGGTAAGTAATCAGTTTTCTTTCTAGTTGATTAGTGTGTTGAAGCATACCTCGTAGACAATGGTGTAGTCCTAAGGCGTGCATGTGTTTTAGTCTAACTACTCAAGTGTCGCAGGTTAGATTAAAACAGACCTTGTGGAGTGCTCATTATTTGTGCTAGCTGTATAAGTTGTTTGTGTTGTAAGAAAAGGTAGAAAAATAGTGTGTGTGTGTATTATATTTCTTTACTTGGCTCTTAGTGAATTTGGTTGGTAAGTCCTGTTGTGACAGTTTGTGGTTGATCTTCCCTTGAGCAAAGAGTTTTTCTACGTAAAAGGTCATTTCATTTTTATCTTCAGTCATTATTTCTATTTTGAGTTTTGATTGTTGTCATCTGAGGGACCTAATAAATTATCAAGCTAGGAGCACACTAAATTAACAATTGGTATCAGAGCAGGGATCTCTAATTATCTGTGAAAAATGGTTGCTCCACTCAACCTGGAGGAAGGGCAATCATCTACTAGGCCACCTAGGTTCAACGACAAGTACTATGGGTGGTGGAAAGGCAGGATGCATAATTTCTTGATGGCTAAAGACAGTGAACTTTAGGACATTGTTCTAGATGACCCTTACGTTCCTATGATGGAGGTGAAAGAAGGAGACACTACCAAATCTATTCCAAAAACCAGACAACAGTACTCAGAAGCTGATAGGAAGAAAATAGAGAAAAACTACAAATCAAAAAAATTGATTGTGTGCGGAATAAGAGCAGAGGAATACAACCAGATTTTAGCCTGTAAGTCTGCAAAAGAAATCTGGGACTATCTGAAAAATGCACATGAAGGAACAGAACAAGTAATAGAGTCCAAAGTGGATATGCTGATGACTCAGTATGAATATTTTATCATGCATGCAGGAAAGACCATGCAAGAAATGGAGACCAGATTCTCAGCAATAACCAACAAGCTTAAAAGTCTGGGAGAGCCCATCAGTCAGAGCAAACAGGTTTGTAAAATTCTGAGAGTTCTTCCCAAGTCCTGGGAGAGTAAAGTAGATGCTACTACTAACTCAAAGGACTTGAAAACCTTGAGGATGAATGTTCTCATTGGTATACTCCGTACACATGAGCTAAATAAAAAGTAATATACAACAAAAAGGGAAGGGAAGAAAGACAAATTACTGGCATTAAAGTTTGTTCAAAGTGATGAGGAGATTGATGGTGTAGATATGACCTATCCCACCAAGAGATTCAAAAAATTTGTTTAGACAAAGTCATGGCCTGACAAAGTAAGGAAATGTAGGAAAAGCATATGGTGGTACTGACCTATGTCATAGTTGTGAAAAATCTGGACACTTCATCAGAGAATGTCCTCATGGAGAAGGTGAGCACAAAGACAGACAAAGAGCTGGGAAGGATAGAAGAAAGAAATAGGTACCTGACAAATACAAGAAGAAGGCAGTTGCAGATAAGATAATGATAAAGGCACTCGGAGTCTGGAGAAATTCCTCAAACGACTCTGAAGAGGAAGAGCAACCTAAATACTCCTCCATGCTTGCAGTAAAAGATGATGATAAAGTCTATGATGGCCTCTTTGCCTTTATGGCTCAGTCAGATGATGAATAAAATGATGATGAAGAGGTAACATTGCTAGACCTTAAAGAAAATTTGGATCTTTACTCTACCAGAAAGTTAAAAAAACTGGCTTGTGTTCTTATTGACTCCATTTATGAATTGATAACTGAGAAGGATTTGCTAAGTAATAGTGCAGATGTGTCACAGGATGTAAAGATTGTGTTGTCAACTCAACTGTCTAACATTGAGGTCAATATTGTAACCCTTGAAACTGAGAAGGGGGAGATGTTGAAATTTATGGAAGCTGAAAGCAATCTGATGCTAAATTGAAAAACAAGATTAGTGAAAATGAATCCATTTTGGAACAAAAGCTGGAGGAGACAGAGTTAAAGTTAAACTTGGCATTGAAAAGAAAATTTATGATTGAGAAGGACCTGATGAAGGTTAAGAAAGATTTAAACAAATCTACGAAGTGGACTACTTCATCCAAACTTCTGGGAGAGATATCCAACAGTTAGAGTTCTTAAAAAAGAGGCCTGGGATATGTTGACAAGATTGGTCTTCCCTACAATCTACACAACAAGAATGTGTCTATTGCAGAAAATCTTTTGTGTATGCACTGCGGTAGAAATAGGCATTTGAAAGAAAAATGTGAAATTTTTAAGAGAACTTTAAACAATCAGAAGTCCTCTCACCTTGAGAAAAAGGAGGTGAAGATGGACCAGGTCCTAAGCCTATGCGAAGGACTAGACCTCTGCCTCTCTGAACCATGAAGTTTGTAATTAGGCCTTTATCTGCTTATTGGGAGCTAAGACTGAAATGAGTTTCCAAAATAAACTTTTGATCTCCAGTAAGAGTAGTCCAAAGAAAGTAGCCAGTGCTCATTTAAGGAAGGTGAATGCTCAAAGCACTTGACTGGAAGGACTAAAAGCTTCCTTATATTGAAGGCTTTTGAAGAAGAAAATGTTAGTTGTGTGGTGATTTATAAGGGATTAAATCATAGGTATATAAAATACATGGTAGATGTACAATGCTGAAGGGCTTCAGTAAGGTGTTCTCAGTGTTTCTCAAAACAGCAACAAAGGATAGGAAGTCAGAATCTTATCAGGCAAATTTCATGGTTACAAACTTATCAACAAAGGAGGTATTGTTGACAACTTTGGTCCAGGACAAATGAAAGTGTGAGAGATCAAGGGGAAAGATATCTATATATGAGGCTTTACTGTGCCGAGAATTAAAACAGTTGATATGGGTACCAAGTCTCTCTTTGGATCAGTCTCCTTGTGGCTAAAAAGTGTTCAATAGGTATCTAAGGTACTACTCATAATCTACTAAATATCAAATTCATTTGTGCAGGGTAGCAAATCAACAATCTCATAGGAATGAAGGAAAAGACCTGGAGAAGAATCACCTAGGGACCAAATACATCACCAGGCTCTTATTTTGATCATAATCTCTTGCTTCATTAATGTGATGTTCAGGACCCGTCATGTCAAGTCAGCTTTTCCCTGAATCGACATCATCTCACACCAGTCCTCGAAGAGTCGCAACAAATCAAGGACTAAATGCCTCTATTACCTTTTCTATTTAATGATTACACTCCCACTTCTTGGTTCCTTATCCGATCAGAAACTCTCTCAAATACTTCCACCATTCTCTTCTTCTTGTTGTTCTTTCAATTTCCAAGTGTCAAAGAAAACTTTGTCTCACCATGTCTAGGAGTTAGGAAAATTCTCTCTTAGAGGCCAGTGTTAAAATCGATACTAGTAGTTCCACAAATATCAATACTCCTCCTTCTACTCCTGTTCATGAGTCGATAAAACCTGCAGATCGTAACCCTCTTTTTTTAAACCTTCTTCTTCCTCTCCTATTATTACTCCTCCAACCATGTCTACACCAGCAGAGTTCGAAACACCTAGTCTCTTTCCCAATAAAAACCCTATATAACCATCACTCAATACCATGGATGATCAAGGGAACACATTGCCACTAGGTCACACATCATCCTCTATATCCGAAAAACATTTTGACGGAAAGATTGCAGAATAAAAGGGGATTAATTCTAACATCTTAGCTGAAAAGACCTGAGTGGGTGGCTAGAAATCTTCTAGATTTAAAAGATGGTTATTAGAGTACTAGGTAAGAACCTGTCTCTCCGGATCTAACTCTGGCTTTGGGAAATCCTATTTTTGATGAGACTCTGGTAAGCGATATTTGATCGATAAATATTGTTGAATAATAGGAGAACTTACAGAAGGATGATGATGAGAAAGACAGTAGACTATTATCCTGGAGAATCAAAAGGTCCAGTGTCCACTCTGAACTTATCTCTACCAGGGACCAAGTTAGACAGGACAAAGGGAAAGTAAAAGTTGGGAAAGGGAAGAGTAGTGGGCTAGTCCATAGCTATCCTACCAGGGGTGCTTTAAAGAAACTGTTAGGAGATGCTATGAAGGCTAACAGACAAAAACACATTTCAAAGAAGAGATTGAGAACAACTATTGTTGTTCAACCTGACATACCTGAGGACCAGGTTGTCAACATTGAAGAGTATGAAGACATTGATTTCAGTAATTCTGAGGAAGAGCCTGATAAAGTAGGAGAGTCTGTTTCTAAGGCTAAAAAGAAGGAAACTGCCAAGGGAAAAGGGAGAGAGTCTATTTCTACTCGGGGACCAGGTTCTCAAGTAAAGAAAAGAAAAACTAATAAAATTCTTACAAAGGATCAAAGGTTGAGTTTTTTAGGACACCAGAAGGTGCTCAATGGTTGAGTATTTGAGGTTGCTGCCAAAGATAGTGCAGACATGAGGGAGTTAGTAGATGTTGTGGAAGATCAAGGTTGGGGTCACTTGTTTGATTGGCCTATTTCCTACCTGCATGAGTCGGAAGTGAAGGAATTCTATGTTAATCTTGACATACAATTAGATGGAAGCTTCATGACTAAGGTTAGGGATACTTCATTCAGGGTAGATAAAAAATTGCTAGGGGAAATATTACAGGTTAAGAGTAAAGGGATAAAAACTGTCGTTGAAAAATCTCCTTCAAAGGAATTTTTGGTTAAGGTTGGGAAACTGTGGAACTTGGACTCTACCGCTGTCTCCAAAAATCTCCTTAAGGGTCAATATCAACTGTACTTTAAATTCGTTAACAAAGTGCTTCTCCCTCGGTCTAAGAAGAGAACAATTGCCATAATGGTTGACTTGTAATTAATGGAAAAATTGAGTACCTTGGTCAAAATAAAACTTCCAGCAATTATGATGAAGCACATGACCAAGGTATACAATATGTCAGAGGGAAAACATGGACTTGCATATGGCTACCTACTCAACTGGGTGTTTGAGCATTATGGAATTGAATTGGGTAGAGGAGCCATGGTGACCTTCAAGCAATCATTCTCCTTCAACACTCTCTCTGAATGTGAGATTGGTGAGCTGAAGATCGACGACAAAAAATCCCCTATGTCTGATCTAGTTGAGCAAAATGAGGCATTAAAAGCTCAAGTAAAGGAACTGACTAAAGCATTGGCAATCAAAGATGTTGAACTTACTATGATACATGCTGAGTCGATCAAAGGAGCTAGAGGAGGACTTGATACTGCTGAGGTGACAGAGCTTAGGGAAGTGAATGCCTAATTGACCAAGGAGGTGAAGTCCCTCACCCAGTAGCTTTTAGAGGCTCACGGAGATCATAGTGTGAGCATGGCCAAGCTGATCAACTCTCTGGTCAGCAAACCCTCTCGTTCCTAGGTTCCTTTGCCCATGATTGTTCCCCTTGTTCTCTAAGTCTCTAACCCCTATTCTCCCTTGTAATAGTTACAATTTTTCTTTCTTTTTTTTTTTTGAAAAAGTTGTTCTTGTTAGATGTTTTGGCTCGATCCAGGGCATTTCATGATTTTGACATGGTGATTATGAATGGAATGTAACATAGGATGGCTCTAGTTTTCTTTGTTCCATATCTGATCTAATCTTTGTTCCTTCTTTTCTATGTAATTGCTTTAATTGTACTTTCCTGATACCTGGTATTTTCTTATTATGATCCCATTTCAATTTACTGTTTTTCTTCTAATGATGCCAAAAATGGGAAGATATGATCATAAATTCAAGGGGAATATGTTTAGGATGGGAAGGAAAAGGCAATGAGCATTCTCAATATTATTCCTTGAAGAGGACTCGAACCTCCATGCTCTTTAGCATTAGATTTTGAGTCTCGCGTGTCTACCATTTCACCACCAAGGCATCTTGAAGCACAGTTTCAGGGGGAACTGATCATACGTTGAGATAAAGTTTGTAGGTAAAGTCTGTCATCATCAAATAGGGGAAAATTGTTAAGTATATAAACATCAGCTGGTCTTATTGTTGATCTTATTGTTTTGATGATTAACAAACTCTACCAAGGATCAGGTAAGACATTAGGCAAGACATCAGGCTTCCATGCTAAATCAAGTGGTGGAGAACAACTTGTAAAGCTATTATAGTTGGTGAGAAGTCTTTTAGAATTGTAGTGAAGGACCGACGGTCCATAAGCTGTAGCCGCAACAGCTTAAAACGCCAGTACAGTATGGTGATGACTAGCAAATCGTACTAAGGATCAGATAAGACATCAGGTATTCGTGCTAAACCAAGTGGTATAGAACAACCTGTAAAGCTATAATGGTTGGTGAGAAATCTTTCAAACTTGTATTGAAGGACCAACGATCTATAAGTTGTACCCATAACAGCATAAAAGAAAGAAGTCCAAGGTTTCAACACAAGGTTTATCAAGCATAGTTTTATATTGAAGTTCTCTAGTCGAAAAAGCTTCTCCTTGGCTTCTTGTGCAAGAATACAACAAACCCAGACAAGGGACCTGATAAGCTAGGTCTGTAGTTCTCGTGTCTTGTGTGAGTTGTATTGTGGTACTTAGTGTACAATTACTCCTCAACTGAGAAGGTAAATAATCAGTTTCCTTTCTAGTTAATTAGTGTGTTAAAGCATACCTCGTAGACAGTGGTATAGTCTTAAGGTGTGCGTGTGTTCTAGTCTAACTACTCATATGTCATAGGTTAGATTAAAACAGACCTTGTGGAGTGCTCATTACTTGTGCTACCTGGACAAGTTGTTTGTGTTGTAAGGGAAGGTAGAGAAATAGTGTGTGTATTGTATTTCTTTACTTGGCTCTTAGTGGATTTGGTTGGTAAATCCTGTTGTGACAGGTCGTAGTTGTTCCTCCCTTGAGCAAGGAGTTTTTCCACGTAAAAGTCATTGTATTTTTATCTTTGGCCATTATTTTTGTTTCGAGTTTTGATTGTTGTCATCTGAGGGACCTAACAAGTTATCAATCCAGGATCATGCTAAATCAATAGATTTATAAATGATAGTTCAACTTGCTTGGACACTGAAAAGTAGTTGGAGTTCACCCGAACCAACCAACCAATAGTAATGTAGTAACTCTTATTTGACTTCAAGAAATCCTTCCATGTTTTGATATACTTGTTAAATAATGTTGCTTGACTCTTTATCTCCTAGTATTAATTTAATCGATGGGTAATGTTATCAGTAAAGTAAATATGAATAATAGTATTAGCTAAGTAAAAGTGTCAGTGATACTACCTTTTCGTCAACTAATATTATCGTTCGAAAAGTGCCTTAATGTCTTGAATTCTTGTAAGGTATCAAAGAACCCTTTTGAATAATTGATACTTTCATCATCCAGTCGATAACATATTTGGGTATGTTATTAATTAGTATATTTCATTGAAAAAATTAGTTTAATTTCAGTTGTCAGTAGGCTGAATCTAGATGTTTAGAGGTACAATGAAGAAAGTGAATCAATGTTAATTCTATGCGTAAGCTTATATTAGTAAAAGTCATAGAAATTAGAAAGTATAGGATATAATTTTATAATGTCAAGAACTTGATATTATAGTGGCAAACGTGAAATGGTTTACAGTGGAAATGGATTGAGTGTTACATATGCTGAGAGTAGCGTATCTTGTAACTTGTGATAAGTGAAAACTATTAAAATTTCTAAAACATAAGGATAGTCAGACGATATGCAAAGGGTAGAATGAGATGGAGATGGGAACTTCTTGAACTCCTTCACACAGGTAATTATGACACCCCATAACTCTATTCTTATATGTACCTATATTTCAAGCCTTATTCTTATGCGTGGAAAGTGGATTAGGGTCATAAGAGACATCTAATATTTGGTCAAGTTCAAAACCTTCCTATCAATTGAGTTTTTCATATTAGATTACACAAGGGACAACTTTAAATGACCATAACTCTTAACATGCAGAGAACTAGCCAATGACCTACCAAATAAATGCTTTTTTAATTAGCTTTCCAACACCACCAATTTCACCTTATTTGGAGTTCGAAGTAAAAAATTATGACTGTTTTACTTTAAACTGATAGAGTAGAGTTCAGTTATGAACAGACTTATGGGTCGTGGTTTGATTGACGACCCGTATTGCTAACCCATGGAAAAACTTCAGAAAGTCCATTTTTGAGTCCCAGACTTGATAGACCCAACTTTGGGTCGTAGATGCTTCTATGGGTCGTAGATTTGTCTCATGAAATTGATGTAGAGACCCCAAAATTTGCCCAAAAGTTTACAAATTGGTTCCTACGGGACTTAGGTTGGCCCATTGATGACTTCGGCAATATTTTAAGAAGGGTTATTTTGGTCTTTTTCCACTCTTTCAAAGCCTTAACTTGACCTTTATACCTAAACAAGTCCCTAAACATAATCATTCAACTTTTCAAGCTAAAGCACCTTATCCAACTTAGAGCAAGGTTTCAAGGGAGAAAAAAGCTATAGTTTGAAGATAATGTTGTGAGTTCTTCTAAGCCATCCCAAGACTCAAAATTTCTATGTATGTAAGGCTAACTAGAACATGGATTTTGTTCTTGCATGTGCCCCATAACCCGAATTGTTGGAGTTGTGAAGGAATTGAGTCTTCAATGGATGTTTCTTGAAGTTTTGTTTTTTAAATCCTAATATATTTCTATATAATTTTGCATAAATTATAGTTTTTATGAACTACATACTTTAGATAGATGATTTTACTTTTCTACATGTAACCTAGAAAAAATTCTTGTCAATTTTGCATGTTGCACTTAAATGGGTATGCATGAGTATAGTTTGAGCTTAAAGAGTCCTAAATGTTTTAATCCCACTATTGTTTCTTGAATACTATGATGTTAGATTATTGGATGATATAGGGTCTTTCTGGTCGATGAGCTAAATCTTAAAAGAATGTTCCTAACAAAGAGTTGATAATTGATGTGATGAATTGACTTGACAAATGTCCAATGAGATTAGTTGACTCAGTCAGCCATAGGGTTGATGTCTTATGAGCATGTTGAGTCTTGGAGTATTGAGCATTAAATTGAGTAAAAGTAAGTTCAACTCGAACTCAATAATTACATAGCCGACGTGAGAGATGATTGAACTGAAAAATCAGTTGTTTCCTACTGTCCCAAAAAGAGGACTTAATGTTACTGATTTTGGATCCATCGATTGAATGTCCTTCACTCAGGCAAGGTATTGGATGGATATGGCAACGACATCACTTCGTCATATCATCACCGGATCATAGGTGATAATTATCAATTAGAGAAACTCCCAAATAGGCCTTGATAGTACTCTGAGTAGATTGGACTAGATGGTGTATGAGTGGTCATTGTCTAAACTGCATTCTTATTTTAGACTCTTGACTTGTTGATTTGAGTTTCCTACTTTGTGAGTTGAACTATTTGAGTTGATGTTATTTTATCTTTACATGTTTTATTTTGCCATTGTACATACTCATATATTCCACGTACTGATACTCATTTGGGCGTGCATCTTTTCATGATTCATTGAAAGGTACTAACGGTCCTCAATAGACACCCCACTGAGGACCTATTTGCATTCAGCTGATTGGTGTACCCTCCTCTACTTTCGGAGGATATCATACTCTTTTTTAGCTTCGAGTTTAGACTTATTTCATCAATTTTCGAGGTAGCCATGGGCCTATCATTGGCACCACTTTGTCGATGGATAGAGATTTCATAGACCAAATTGTTGAGTTGTGATTGGATTATGTTTTGGCTAGTTTCTTTCATATTAGTCTTACTCAGTTTGATTGCTATATTATTGGCCTTTAATTATCAAAATAATTATTGCCTTTCATTAAGTATTCTTGACCATTGATGTCTTTAGCTGTTAGTTATAGTTGAATGAATGTGATAAGGTCAAGTGATTCGCTTAGACGCTAGCAATAGTCTCTAAGTACCTGCCACACCAAGAGCACCCTCCTAGGGCGTGACAAACTTGATATAAGAGCACAGAGTTCAAGTGTCTTAGGGAGTCTGTGAAGTTGTGTCTATTACAGTCTTGTTTATGGGTGTGTTGTGCACCCCACTTTATAAGCAGGAAGCTATAGGATATCAGGAATTATTACACTTTCTTGTATTCTTAGTTCGTGCGATAGACTTTAACTCTATTAAAGTATCTATCTAATTCGTGTGTTACGCATTTGTAGATCATGTCTCCTAAGCGTAACGTCATCCAAAGAGACGCTTCAACTCGCGACACTGAGAATCCCCCACCAAAGGTGCCTCCTTAGATAGAGACGAGAGGCGGGGATCGACGTGCTAGAGTCATTGGGGCTCCCCAGGAACGCACTACTTCACCTACTCGCACTAAAGAGGCTGATTTAGGAGGAGAGCTCACCAAAGTGGTAGCCGCCCAGAGTGGATTCGAAGTTCACAAGCTCCTAATTCTAGCTCTCCAACTATTGCGACGAGGCTTAGGACTTTCTGAGGATGAACCCACCAGTCTTCATATGGTCTAAGATTGAGGAAGACCTCCAGAATTTTATTAATGAGATGTTGAAGGTGTTGAAAGCTATGCATGCGGTGGAGATTGAGGAAATTGAACTTGCTTCCTGTCAACTCAAGGTGTACATTTACATTATTGTACAAAAAAATAATGTTTTATTGGAGGGTAAAATTATCTTTCAATTTTTGAGGAGTATTTTATTATTTCAACTTTTAAGTTAGTGGCTTTCTACTTTTATCATGATTACTTTCATCTAATATTATCTGCGCAATAGTATGGGTCCTAACATTAGTAACAATTAATTTGTGGCAGTTAGGCTCTTAGTGCAATAGGAAAAATTTATGTAGCGCCGCGGAGATGATTTGAGGTGATATAGTTGATATATGGACCTAGAGTAAAGTCGTTATTGATGTTAGGAAATGTCAAATGTGTAAGATCTCACTGAATCATGCATATATATATATATATATATATATATATATATAAGCAAAGGACGAACGTGACATCAGGTTGTTGTACTAAAAGTAACGTAAATTGTACCATAAATTTGGATCCATTTAATTCATTATTTTCTTGCTTAACCATGTGTATGCATTTGAGGTCACTAATCCCTTTTTTGACAAACACGTATTATGTCTTTATTTGTTTTTACTTTAGTGGGAGACAAGTAATTCATTTTTCTTCAGACTCCTCTTCCTTTTACTTCTTTCTTTTTTCTCTCACCATGATTGAATACCACTAAGTCAAAATTCAATATCTTTCTTTTGCAAACAAAATTGATCCTTTCTTTCTCCGAGACAAGGGTGGCTCTTCCTTGCAAATTTTAAGGCATATATTTTAGGGTCATAATTTTGGAGCCTCAAATTTCTATCAATAATAAATTATATGTTTTTTTTTATAATATAAAATTAATAATATTTTATTTGTCTTGACTTCATTTAAATAGAAGAAATTAAAAAAATATTGTTTAACCTTCTAATATTTTCTTTGCTAATATTTATATTATTTATCTTTTTTAAAACTCCTTTTACACCTTTTTATTTTCCAAATTTTTAATAATTTAAAGT
>JAOTQJ010063637.1:0-13615 GCA_025642045.1 Solanum sejunctum | reverse complement strand
CGTTTAACTAGCGATTTTAAGCTAAGCAAGTAGCTGACTCACCTGCTAGCTTCTAAGTCCTACAAGAACCTCAATTCTCTCACCTCATTTTAAGGCCGCAATCTCCTCAATTCGACATAAAACGTATATTCACTTGATCCTCTTAAGCACTAGACGCACATATAGCCCCTTAACACAAGATTCAAGCACTTTTGAAAATTAGTGTTAATTTGTCCTAATCATGTCATGTGTCATTTGAATTGTACTAGTAGGGTAAGTTATGGGTTGTTACAATAATAATTTTCTAGAAAACTCCACAAAAATCTACCAACCTAACCATTGCTAGAGAAATATAGAATTCTCTAGAGTTTTACTACCTAGTAGATATTTTTACTTCTTCTAGAAATTGGGCTAATAATATATTTGGGCTAACTAATTAAATTTTGGGCTAGTTAATTAAATGCCAAACAATTGGACCAAATCAAGTTTAATATTCAACGCCCTCCCTTAAAGTTGATTTTGCAAACCCAAGCATTCTTCTCATCTTGATGAAGTCTTTTGCCTTCAGTGGTTTGGTGAAGATATCTGCGGCTTGATCTTGTGACTTCACGTACTCTACTTGTACCTCCTTTCTTGTAATACATTCTCTTATGTAGTGATACCGTGCATCGATATGTTTACTTCTATCATAGAAGACAGGATTCTTCGCCAATGCCATTGCAGACTTATTATCTATATAAATATTGGTTGGCTTATCTTGTTGCATATTTAGTTCCTTTAGTAAGTTCCTTGAGCCAAATAGCATGGAAGACACACGATGTAGCTGTAACATACTCATCTTCACAAGTCGAGAGGGTAATTATGGGTTACTTCTTTGACATCCAAGTGAAGGCAGTATTACCCATAAAGAAGACAAATCCGGTAGTACTTTTTCAATCATTTATGTCTCCAGCCCAATCGCTATCACTATATCCAACGAGTTTATAATTATATGATAATGAATAGAACAAACCAAAATTCACCATACCTTTGATATACGTAGGATTCTCTTTGCAGCCTTCAATTGTGTGATTGTTAGATTCTCTATATAGCGACTGATATATCCAACAGCAAAGAGAATATCAGGCCTTGTGCATTTTAAGTAGTGCAGACTGCTAACTAAGCTCTTGAAAAAAGTTGGATCCACCTTTTCTTCTTCACCATTCTTGGACATTTTGACTCCACATCCATTGGGGTGCAAATAGGCTTTGAATTATCCATCTTGAATTTCTTCAAAATCTCTTTTGCATAGATTTCTTGAGTGATGAAAATTCCTTCTTCTGTTTGTTTGATTTCAATACCAAGATAGTATGTCATTACTCCAATGTCGGTCATTTTAAACTCTTTTTTCATCACTTCTTTGAATTTTTCAGATATTCTTGGATTGTTTGCCATGAAGATTAGATCATCCATGTCCAATCATACGATCAAAATATCTCCGTCTTTGATCTTGACATACAGTGCATACTCATGCGGGCATTTGGTGAAGCCGTTCTCTTGGAAATACTTATATATGCGACTGTTCCAAGCTCTTGGTGCTTGTTTTAGCCCATAGAGCGCCTTCTTCAGCTTCAATACTTTATCTCCTTGTCCCTTGACTTCATAGCCCAATGGTTGCTCAATGTATACTTTTTCTTTAAGAAATCTATTCAGAAATGCCGACTTTACATCTATTTGGTGTATAGCTACCAAAGAAATAATTAGTCTTATTGTTTCTAAACGAGCAACAGGATCAAATACCTCATCATAATCGATTCCAGCTCATTGACTATATCCTTTGACTACCAATCTTGCTTTATATCTTTCAACTTCTCCTTTGGCATTCTTTTTATCCTTATAGACCCACTTTACGCCAATCACCTTGTGTCCTTTTGGAAGTTTAGCTAGCTCCCATGTTTTGTTCTTGATGATTACATGGATTTCTTCATCCATGGCATATCTTCATTTTTATTTTGAACTGCTTCTTGAAAACTTACCGGCTAACAACCAGCAAAAAGGAAAACAGAGTGAGATTATCTTGATTTTGCATTACCTCATAAATCTCCTCCAAACTTCTTAATCTTGGAACCTTCTCGCTTGAGCTTCCAGATGATGAAGGATCTTGATGAGGACCTGTAATTGGTAAAGTTGGCGGAGTTGTAGTTCCCTCTCCTTCTTGATCAGCCCTTGATTACTTAATCTCTTCTTCTTCTTCCATAGGGTATGGAAAGAAGTTATAGTCTTCACCATGTTGACCCCAATTCCATTCTTCTTCTTCATCGAACTTTACATCTCGGCTAATGATTGTCTTTCCATTATTTGGATTATACAGCTTATAGCCTTTAAAGTTAGAGTCATACCCGATGAAGATGAGCTTCTCACTCTTATCGTCAAGCTTGGATTGCTTCTCCTCATGGATATGTGCATAGGTTATATATCCAAACACTCTAAGATAAGAGATATCGTGCTTTCTTCTACTCCAAACCTCTTGTGGTATCTTGCCTCACACGCTTCTTATTGGTGAACAATTTGAAAGATATATAGCAGTTACTACAGCTTCTGCCCGAAACTCCTTTGGCATCTTCTTACTCTTGAGCATGCTTCTTGCTATGTTGAGAATGGTTCTATTCTTCCTTTCAGCTACTACATTTTGTTATGGGCTCCTAGGTATAGTTAAGAACTGTCAAATTCCATTTGGATCACAGAATTCTTGAAATTTCTTAGATGTGAACTCTCCTCCTCGATCAGATCTCAAGGCCTTGATCTTGTATCCGCATTCTTTCTCCACCATGGTTTTGAATTTCTTGAAGACTCCAAATACCTCTTATTTTTGCTTTAAGAAATACACCCACGTCTTCCTTGAGAAATCATCTATAAAGAGAAAGAAGTAGTTACTTTTACCTAGAGAGGTTGGCCTCAATGGTCCACAAACATCCATGTGTATGAGCTGGAGGGGCTTGTTGGCTCTTGTCAAAGATTCTTTAGGAAAGCTTTTCCGACATTACTTCCTAAGTAAGCATCCTTCACACAGCTGATCTGGCTGACTGATGGAAGGCAAACCTCTTACCATCTTCTTCTTGAAGAGTAATTCAAGACCACCAAAGTTAAGGTGTCCGAACTGTAGATGCCCCAACCAAGATTCATCTTTGTAGCACGCCTTGAGACACTTTACCATGTCATGTTGGATGTTTAGCAAGAACATTCTATTGTTTGACATCGATACTTTAACAATGAACTTGTTTCGATTGTCTCACAAAGAGAGATTATTATCTTTCAAGTGAATATCATAGTCTTTCTCTAATAGTTGTCCCAAACTTAGAATGTTATTCGTCATGTTGGGGACATAGTAAACATTAGAGATGAATTGATGGCTTCTATCCTTTAGTTGGAGAAGGATCTTACCTTTGCCTTTCACTGGTATCTTCGATTCATCTCCGAATGACATATTTCCAGTCACTGATTCATTGATTTACACGAACATGTCTTCCTTTCCACACATATGGTTGCTCGCCCCTGAGACAAGATACCATGTATTCTTTTGATCTTGATTGTTGCCTTTGCACGCCATCAACAGAATGTCGTCTTCTTAAGCTCTATCTTCTACATAGTTCGCCTTCTCCTCGACCTTTCTTGTAGGAGCTTAACATTTTGTAGCATAGTGTCCAAACTTCTGACAGTTGTAGCACCTGACTTGAGACTTATCATGTCTTGGCTGAAAGCTTCCTCTTCCACGACCTCTTATTAGTCCTTCTCTTTTATATTCATTCCTATAAGTATTGCTTAAGCCTCCTCTGCCATGTCCACGACCTTGTCCTCGACCATGATATCCTGTTGGTCCTCTTTCGTAGTTGCACTCTCCCTCATCTTCTTTGGAGTTGAGCTGCATCTGGAATAGTTGGTCACTAACTCCTTGTTTCTTCTTATTTTTCTCCTCATATGTTTGTAAAGAATCCATGAGTTGTTCTATAGTCATGGATTCCAAATCTTTTGTCTCTTCTATAATTGTTGAAATATGATCGAACTTTGGATCTAGAGTTCGAAGAATTTTCTCCATAATTTTTACATCATCTTTTTTCTCTCCATTTCTTTTTAATTGATTTATTACCGCCTGGACTCTAGAAAAATAATCAAAGATACTTTTGGCATTTTTCATATGGAGAAATTTGAACTCACCTCTTAAAGTTTGGAGACGTACTTTCTTGACTAGCTCAACACCCTTATAAGAGGTCCTTAGCTTTTCCCATGCTTCTTTGGCAGTGTTGGCATCCGAAACCTTCTCAAAACCGTCATCATCTAATCCTTGGTAGATTAGATACAAAGCCTTCTTGTCTTTCTTCCTTAAATCCTTCAAGTTGTCCTTTTGAGCTTGTGATAGAGTAGACCCTTCTTGTGTCTCCTTTACGCCTTTCTCTATTACCTACCATGCATCTTGTGCTCCAAGGAGGGCCTTCATCTTGATGCCCCAGTTATCATAGTTGCTCTTGTTGAGCATCGAAACTTGGAAAGGAACCATGTTGCTGCTTGTCATTTCTCCAAAAGAATCTCTTCGCTCTGATACCACTTTGTTGGGAGAAGGATATTTGAGAGGAGGAGAAAACTAAAATGATTTTGGAGGAGAAGAGGATTTTTATTACTCAAAGGGTTTTTTTATTTTCTTTTGCTTGATACAAAATGAGAGAACAATACCCCTATTTATAGTAGTGTCACTACACATTCAATGGCTAGGATTTATTTAATCTAATGGTTAATAATAATTTTTTAGAAAACTCTACAAAAATCTTCCAACTTAATTATTGCTAGAGAAATATAGAATTCTCTAGATTTTTACTACCTAATAAATATTTTTACTTTTTCTAGAAATTGGGCTAATAATATATTTGGGCTAACTAATTAAATTTTGGGATAGTTAATTAAATCCCAAATAATTGGACCAAATCAAGTTTAATATCCAACAATGAGAATCACGAAGCTCGGCAGAATATTTTAATATTCAGAATATCAGGTAAATTCGTATCTTTTTCATCATCTCACCAAGGTATTGAAGTCAAGACATGAATATTAACTAACAATATTCCTCATTAAATAGAATTTGTGCAAAACATTGATAAGTTTCAGCCGATAAAATATCGATAGAACGTGTCTTCCTTATTTTGAAATAGTGAACTTCCTCCTCTAATCCTATTTATACCTGCATTACTGTTCATATAGTTTTTGAATTATTTAATTTTTTTATTAATTATTTGTATTGATTTTCTTTGTCTAGGAGGTTATAAGAAATTAAAACATAAATTGAAGGTCAATGTTATTTATTAGACCATTAAAATATTATATAGAGTATCAAGCATATGCTTATTGAGCATTCACGCTCATTTTGACTATTGAAATTGATGTATGGATACGTACAATGGTGACTTTTTATTGTATTTGTACAGTCTCTTGATACGGTCAATAATATTTCATTGTTTTATTAAAAAGAAAGTATAGCGCCTTTAGTCTCTTTCTTATTATGCCTTTGAGTGGGTGTTTGGATTTTCTTATTTTCACACCTCCATCACAAGAGACACTTTTTCAATGTTCTTGATTTTTTTTCATGGTTCATATCCACTACTGTTATTGTCAAAAATAGAGCTAAATGAACTTTTGTGGATGGAGCCTTAATTTTTGTTCTCTGCGTTTGCTGGAATTGAATTCAGCATCTCCCTCAAAGCATCTTGGCGGAGGATGTGCTCTAACTGTCGAATTCAGGAACATTTTTTTCACTAATCGATCTCTAAAATGACCTCGAAACAAATATGGTACTTACATCTATACTTATTCTCTTATTACGTTGAAGACTTGGAGTTATTCCAGTACAACGTGTTTGTCAAATAGTCTAGATAAGGCTTAAGTGCACGTTTTGAGTTATTGACATATTATACTCCTTATAGCCTTGCCAGTATGACTTTGCTTTCAAATTCGTTAAGTTTCCCGTTAATTCTAAGTGAATAATCTAGAAATCAAACTAAAACGTCTTTGAAAATGAATCAAAGTAACTTTCCAACAAAGCAGACACAAATATTCTCTAAAATAAAATTCCTTCAGTTGGGTAAAGTAGAACAGACTATTAGACTTTTTATAAACTCATTCTTCTTGGATTTTAAATTACTTAAATATGCACTTCATTTGTATTTATATGTTCTATTTATGTGTGTTATTATTTGTATATTGGCAGTTTAATATTTTGAAGTGACATTAAAATGCTTATGAACCATTTACATGAAGTCATAACTTTTGGTACATTTAATTGGCTAAAAAAACAGGAAGAAAAGGATGGAACATATGAGAAAAATTCTCATGATATGTATTGCCAAATTGTGAAAGTTTTACTTCCAAATTTAAGTTAAAGTAGAAAATTGATTTCTTCAATCTTGCCTACAATGTGTGTTTCTCTGTTCAAACCTTTGCAAGCAAGGATTGGATAGGCATTTTTGTGACTTTTTAATTTCCTATCATTACGCAATAGCCCATTGATTCTTTTTAGTCTTAAAAGACTTAATTAAGGTAATATGTTTTGATTAAACATTATAGTGCTTCTAAGTAGAAACCATGCAAGAAAAAAGAATGCAACATACTGTTAGAAAATATGAAGCAACAAATTTATTCTTTTATTTACCTGTTAATTCAATTTCAATATATCATGTACTGGCATATTTATGTGCAGGGAAAAACAAAGTGCAATCTTGACAAATAGATGAAATAAAGATGTGATCAATATTTTGGTACAAGTGAGTAGCTATTCATACAATATATGTGAATGATAACAATCTATATATGCATACAAGTAAATGTATCAGATCTTATAAACATTAACGATCCAATAGATAACTACTGGCTCCAACCGACGGTTCAGAAATGGGCACAGGTTTGAAAACTCTCTTCCACAGGGTAAGTAAAAATATCACTCACTTTTGTTTCCTAAATTATTTATTTTTCAGTTAGCTTCAAGTTTAAGATGATAAACATCCAGTTAAAGGCACTACTCATCCCGCTCTTATTAAAGGAGGAAGTAAAAGTATCTAGATTTTTATGTAATTTTATTATGACAGGTGCAGTCAAGGTGACGTCGGACTCCATCTTACATAGTCTAAGATTTTGAATATTTTATGTCAAATTTTACTTCTAGGTATAGTACCAACACATGCATAAGATGAATTGTCAAGATATATTTTGTGTAAAGTTGCTATTATAACTGGTCACTCAATATTTTGTTGCTCAATATTTTTATCAATGTATGAACATCTTTTTTCTCTCTTTTCTATCTACTATTCCTTTGAGATCATACTAGATTTTACCCACTTGGACAATGTGGACTAATCATGATGGAGTCTTAATAATCTATATCATAAAAAAATTTTACCATACTTAATTCTACTTATGAAGTACAATATATAACATATTTAAATAGAAAATAAACAAATCAATTTTTTTTAAAATGGGTGGATTTAAAATAAATTAGAATTAAAAAATAGGATTATTCAACAATATGAATGCACTTTCAGTCTTTGAAATAAGAAAGAGTTCCTCGCTCGACAAAATATTTTCATATGAGCACAATATTTCTTTCAATTTCTTATTTAATACATATTTAAGGTCCCAATTATTGATTCTTAGAAACTAATATCAAAACTGATATCATTAGCTATCAACAGGAGTGAATTCATCAAAAGTAATGGAGAAAATTGAAAGAAAAATAATTCTTTAAAGCCTTCATCTAATATTCATGGTTAACCAAAATAATATTGATATCGATTTAAAGTTCATCATGTGTCGGGAACATAAGCGTAAGGAAGAGAAAATAAACATTGATGGGAGAGTGATAAATTGATCAACAAACTCTATAAAATAACTTATGAGGTTTAATAGATTGATCGAAGGTGATTACTAATTTATTTGTTTTCCCTCATTTTTAATCTCTTGTGGCAGAATAAGGTTCAATTCAAATAAAAAGAAAAAAATATTTCTCATCATTTTGTTAATAGTCTATAAATAAAGACTTTTAATTGAAATGTATATATATCCATTTCATACATTTCTATATAAATTGTAAAATATATATATATATATATATTCTAAATAAGACTAGAATTTCTCAAAAAGACGTAGATGAAAGTTTTGAATATTTTATTATAATAAATTTTGAATTTTCTTTTTTACTTTTAGTTTATATATAACATTGAGATTTACTAAAAAAAATTCCTTTTCAATCCAGCAGTTTGTTTCATGTTTTTGCTAGTTTTTTTTCTACGTTTACTTTTCTGACTTAATTTTAAAAAGAAAAAATTATTCAATACGAAGATTTTTATATATAGTTTTTTTTTTGTGACTAAAATATATATAAACACTAATTTAATATATAGTACCGCGTGAAGCACAATAAGTTCACTAGTTAAGGCATATTAGTTTCATATAAAAAATTATTATTTTATCACCAACTCATGCCATTATCAAATGCAAAAGCAAATGTGCATGAATGCTTACAAATGTAATAATCCTGAAGATCATTTTTTATATTTTTAGTTAAAATATTATTTTGTCCTTCTTGAAAGTTGTTTTGAGTCATGTTTGGATGAGTTAAAAGGTTGGATTTCAAAATCTTGTGAAAAGTCAAAATTTTGCTAAATAAAGAGTTTTTAAAGGCTTAAAGTTTGAAATTATGAGTTTTGAAATCATTTGGAGTTTCGAGAGTCAGAATGTGATTCCGTCAATTTCATTAGCTCTAGAATATGATTGGGTCTAGGAGAACTAATAGGATTGAATTTGAAATTAATACGAAGATCTTGGACCCAAGTTGCATTTTCAGTTAAATTTAAATCAACGTTTGACTTTGGTCAATATTCAAATTTCGGATCGAGGAGACTTCGAACTTGAATTCTGATAGTTCCATTGAGTTTGAAATATTGTTTCTAGTAGAGTTACATGTATGGTTTGTGTGTGTCAAATTCTGAATGAACCCTGGAGTTCAGTTCTGAGTTTTTAAATATAGTTGATTTTTGTTGAATTTGGTGTAGCACCTATTACACTTCACGTTCGCGGAATAGGGGTTCGCATTCACGAAGGTATACTATTTATGAACTCCGCATTCGCAGAGGTATTTGAGAAGTTGGGCTCCGCGTTTATGAAGTGCTTTTTACCTGAAACAGTTTTCAATGTTTTAAGTTATGGGTTTTACCATTTTTAATATTCCAAGATCGATTTTAGAAGGATTCTTCATAGATTTTCAAGACAATACTATTGGGTAACATGTTTCTAAATTAATTCTTCAATTCCTATTGATTAATTTGTGAATTATGGGAAAATCGAGAGTTTTTGGATATTGAATTTTGATTGAAAAATAGTGATTATGGGTCCATTTCAACTCTATTTCAAAATAATTTTCAC
Source organism: Solanum sejunctum (assembly GCA_025642045.1). Taxonomy (NCBI): domain Eukaryota; kingdom Viridiplantae; phylum Streptophyta; class Magnoliopsida; order Solanales; family Solanaceae; genus Solanum; species Solanum sejunctum. The sequence continues at coordinate 4,201 of JAOTQJ010063637.1, read as the reverse complement.
TATTAAATCCTTATTACTTGGGGAACATTTTCATGTAATAATTTCATATTTCGAGAACCTTTTTCAGTACAAGTTTTTGGATTCTTTTGCCCTTTTCACCCCAATTGGTTGATTTTTGTGTCATTAGCTTGGTATTGAAATTGTGAATTCATACTTGACTGATTATGATGTTGTGTGCGAATTCGGGGGAAAAAGCTCCGATATTTGCTTAATTTGGCTATTATTTGAGGCAAATGAATTCCTAAACCTTATTTAGCTTACTTGAACACTATATTTCCATTGTTTGTCGTTTATAATGATTGGATAATTATTGTTGATTAAGTTAAACTTGGTGACTTGTGAGAATTTGATTAAATTATAAAATTCCTTTATGCTGTGAAAGTGGAGGATTGAGATTGATACTTGTTGACTTGTGTTTCAATATTCAGAATCTCTTGTGACATAAGAATATGGATTGTGAATCATATTATGTTTGATCATAGTAGACATTACAAATATTGTTGTTAAGTTCCACTTGTGGGTTAGAGAATTGACTATGAGCTTGGAATGAATCTATCATCATACCTTGTATGTTGTAATATATGACTTGAATTGATGTATAAGTTGTAATGTGGGTTCTTGCATGCACTTCTCATCACTATATTATATGAATATGTCCTTGATGCGCATTCTTAACTGAGTTCCACTGATGAAATATTGAAAAAAAATAGGAAATGCATCACACATCTGTGGTAGGGAACGTTAAAAAGAAACAGGGAACGAGCTACACGTTCATAGCAAAAAACATTGAAAAGAAATAGGGAACGGGCTACATGGCCCTGGCATGTGGCATTGATATGATATACTGATATACTGGGAATGGGCCTCACGAGTTGGAGTAGGTACATGGACAGATATGTCCTTTATGTGTTCTGGACTGATGATATCAGCAGATGTGTATCGTAGGACAAACATGCATCATGATTACTTGACATTGTATTGATTCATTTGATTTCATATCATTATACCTTGTTCTTGTAACTTCTTTTGCTTATTGAGATTGAATTGTGAGATAAATATGCATGTACTGTAGCTATTGAGTATTTGAAACCTCTTTGACATATTTATTGCATAATCGAGTCGTATATTGGGATATTATTGTATACCTGATCTATATCCTATGACAACTGTTGAGAATAATTATTGTGTAGTCCATGTATATATATTATTGTTGTTGTGCTGGGACTTTTCTGAGTGCAGGTGTGTAGTTCAGCGGTATGTGGTTGGGATGAAAGGAGTATTTTATTTTGTATGTTTTACTTGTGTTTAGATCTTTTTGTTGAGTGTTTGTTATTTGATGTTCACCCCTTGCTACATATTTTGTAGGTTGTGAGCCTAGTCCATCTTGTTAGATTTCTTTTGGTATCAGGATCAAGCTTTAGGATTTTCCCTGAGAGGTAGCTGCTTGTCTCTTCGACAGACCCTCGAGGATTCATTACTTTGTTATGTTCTATTTGGGGACTAGACATTTGAGGCTTGTACTTTCTTTGAATAATATTATTTAGAGACTTGTACATATGACGCCAGTCTTGGAATGGTTGTAGACTTGATTATCTAGTGTTTGTCCTATTTTTAGACCTTATTTCTTTTGCTTTTATTATTATGTATTGAATTGAGCAAGTTTAGACTTACTTGTCTTGGTGGATTAGGCAAGTGTCATCACACCCCATTTTAAATTGTGACAGTGAATCATAAGTATACAAATAAGTATACATATCTTATCAGGTTAAAACATTCTTTCATACTACAATGGCACTAACCTAAAACTCTATTTAGTTCGAATCCAAGATTTCCACCTCACAATCTTAAGAAAAAGATATTTGAACAATCAACAGGAGTGAAAAAACATAAATGCATATTTCAAGCTACCAAAAACTTGTACCATTACAATTTTCCCCCAAAATCATAATAAGGATTCTACAATTTAATCAAAAAGACCGCCTAAACTAAGGCTTACACGAGACTACTACTACTATTTCCAATGATTCTCAAATGGTTGATCATACAAATCCTATAGAATCAGAACTTGTAATAGTTGGTGTAAATTATACAATACATCATCTAACTGAGTTAAGTCTGAAGAAAAAAATCGTAATCTGTCTTGCAACCAAACTCAATCCATGAAGTATCATATCGAAGTTTTTTCCTTTCATAAAGTCTCAAATGCTACCACGCTATCATCTAAGAAGTCTACTTGTCAATACGAAACTAATGGTTTCATATTTCAGTCCAAAAAACAAGGGGCCATCAAGGACCTTCCTATCAAAATCTGATTTTTAAATTTGGAATTAGCTTCTCGTATAATAAGAAACCTGTGCCCAAAGATTGGACAAAACAAGACTTAATTCGGGATTGAAATTGACTCCAAAGACTCAAGAACAAAAATGAAAATTTTTAAGAATCCTGAGCTAGAGATAATAAATTAAATGAAGAATTAAAGTTAGACTTAAGTATAAAATACAAACCAAAACTTGATTTTGATGTTCCGAATTCATTCGGAGACCATAAAAGCATATCATATATTTCATCCAATGTTTCAGATTCAATAAAATAATCATAAAAAATCATCTTGGTAAAATATTGATCAGAATCAACACTTTACCTAAGACAAAGAAAATAATCAAGCTCCCAAAAATCTAAGTGAGAATCTTGAGATCCTAATGTTTCATCAAATCTTTGAAGAATTCCAGCCATTAAAAGCCATTGTTGAATTGGTTGCTTGTTCAACAATGGCTGCAAAGTAGCAAAGTTTGAATTGTATTTTTCTTATCATTGATGTTATCAATGACATCAAAGGGAGTAGAATTTCCCCTATAAAAGAAGTTGTTGAGCTCCTTCATTAGACATCACCAAGAACACCAAGAAAGAGTAATGTGTGAGGTTGAGAGTTATTTTGTAAATCTATTCTTGTAAGTAATAGAAGAAATTTTTTCTCAATTTGTGTTTACCAACGCTCAATTGATCCTTTGGCTTCAACAAGTTGTATCAGAGCCAAGTTAGAAGCGTTGGTTGAGTTTTTCGGTGACAGGTCGAAATTTGGATTTTTTGAATTTTAATCAAAATTCAATTCTGACTGCACCATTGGATTCATCTCGTCGAACTGAATCCAACGCATCAAACGACGACCAAATCGGAGCTCAGACGAGCTCGAAAATCTTAGTCAAAGTTTGGTCAATGCTGCTGGAGTTTCGCCGAAAAAGACGACACTGTTCACCGGAGTTTCGCCGGATATGATGACACTGTTCACCGGAGTTTCTCCGAAGAAGACAACCGAAAACACTGTGCATCGCCGGAATTTGCAATAGTTTCAAAAATTGCAAATTGATCCCTCATGTTTTTTAAAATTTTAGTTTGGTCCTCCAACTTTTAGAAAAGTTTAGATTGACCCTTGATCTTTTTGAAATTGCAATGGAATCCCTAATCTTTTCAAAATTATAGTTTGGTCCTTAAATTTTTCAAAATTATTATTCTGCCCTAATAGTGGAATTTTGGCCCCAAAGTGTCAATTCCACCTTTTTTGACCATTTCAGACGTAACAGTGAGCTCTATTTTTCAAGATTCAACCTCATTTTGATTAATTAAGCTATTGCAAGGTGATAATGACCACAAAAGAGTCAACATCATCTTCCGGAGCCATGATTATGCTCACTGCCACCAACTACACGTTATGGAGACCTCGGATGGAAGATCTCCTAAACTGTAAAGATTTATTCGATCCTATCATATTGAAAGGTAAAAATCCTGATGCTGCCAAGGAGTCAGAGTGAAAGAAATCAAATCAAAAAACTATAGGTCAAATTCGTCAATGAATTGATCATAGTGTCTTTCACCATGTTGTATAAGAAACAGGCGCATATGCCCTTTGGAAGAAGTTGGAGGACATGTACCAAGCCAAGACCGCTCAGAATAAAGCCCTATTGATGAGGCATTTAGTCAACATGAAGCTTAAAAATGGAACTTCAGTTGCCCAGCATACCAATGAGTTCTAGAGCTTGTCAACCAGTTGTCGCCTGTAGAGATGCCACTTGGCGATGAAGTTCAGGCGTTGCTACTACTCAGTTCCCTTCCCGATAGTTGGGAGACGTTGGTCGTATCACTTAGCAACTCAGCCCCAAATGGCAAACTTACCATGTCAATGGTCAAGGATGCTTTATTTAGTGAA
>JAOTQJ010063626.1:0-13617 GCA_025642045.1 Solanum sejunctum | reverse complement strand
ACCAATGTACTGTAGATGGAAAAATAAGCCGAAACCCTAGGAAATAGTGTTGCCAGAATCTTGGCCAGAAAATGATGCAGGTGGCTAGGATTTTGATTGGAAAAATGATTTGGATGATACCGTCGCCTTTAGGGATTAGAAATGATTTTGGGGGTCAAATTTTATTTTGACCACCTTTTTAAATGAAACCAGGTTAGATTTTTTGAAACTATAGATTGAGGCTACGAGACCTTGACTACGAGTTGTAGAGTGTCCTAAGACTAGTAGGTCACGATCTCGTAGTAGACCCAACACTTGCAAAAATTTTAGGGATCATACATTGGAACTATGAACCCCTCTTACGACTCGTAGAAGACTCTACGAATCATATGGTTGGCTCCTAGTACATATACCAAATTCTTATACTCACTAATTACCTCTACGAGTCATGACTATGAGTCATAGTGGTGGCTATGACTCATAGGCCTGCATTTAGAGGCTGCTCCAAGTGCCATTTTCTCACTTTTTTAACTCTTTGATTTCCACCTGCAAACCTAGTTTTAAAACATGACAAATCTCAAAATATTACAACTGTATCAATGTCTTTCAACTAAAAACACACTCACATTTTCTAACTAAGAATCTTAATCAACCAAAAATACTAAAAACAAGCCAACAATTATCAATAATTCTTGGGCTGCTTCCCAAGAACCACCTTGTTTAACATTGTGGCTCGACTTTGTCATCGTCCTTCATCAACTATCATCAAGGGTCCACAAATATGCATCATTGACCATAAACCATAGTTGACCTGAATCCATATCCACTAGAGCTCTCCTAGTGGCCAAAAATGGTCTTCACAAGATGATGGGTACCTCAAAATCAACCTTGCAATCAAGGATCACAAAGTCCATGGGAAAGATGAATTTATCAACTTTAACAAGCACATCCAAAAGGATTCCCTCTGGCTTTTTAATGGTTTGATCCACCTTAAGCAACCTTATCATTGCAAGGGTAGAAGTGCCAAGACCTAGCTTTTTGAATACAACAAGAGACGTTAGATTGATGCTTGCTCCTAAGTTACACAATGCTCTTGCGAACTCTACATCACCAATGATGTAAGGGATGGTGAATGCACCGGGGTCCTCTCATTTTTGTACAAGGTACTTGGTCATAATTTCACTATATTATTGGATTTCTTATGAGAACTCTTGGCTCAAAGTGCATTTCTTTGTCACGAAATCCTTCATATATTTGGCATACCCGAGCATTTTCTCCAAGGCCTCTAGAAGGGGAATGTTGCTAGAGAGTTGCTTCAACATCAAGAGGAAGTGTTTAAATTTACCCTCTTCTTCATTTTTACTAAGCCTTTGAGGGAAAAGAGGAGGGGGTTTAGGAATTGATTTCAATTTCTTATGCTCTCTCACCTCTTCTTGTTGCATTCCAACAAGCTTCAGATCTTTTTCTTTAACCACAATTTCACCACCAAGACCCTTCTCATCAACTTCATCCACAAATATTGGCATAGGGGGATCTACGGTGCTCTTGCCACTCTATGGTCATGAACACCCTACAAAGCCCTTTATTTTTAGGATCTTGAACCAAATATCTTGGTAAGGTGCCCTTTTGGCATTGGTTTAACTGTGAAGAAACTTGTCTGAATTGTTGTCCTAGTTGCTTAATCGCCATTGAGTTAGACTCTAATTTTTGATTAATACTTCAAAAATATTTGGTTTCATTTCTCTTTAAAGTCTTATCTTGGTGGTCGACCCTCTTTACCAACTTTTTGAACATCTCTTCGATCCTGGAGTTGCTTGATCCATCATCACTATTGTGAAGTGGCATATAAGGACCATTCCTGTAGCCCTCTATTCTTCCCTATTCAGCATCTAACACACTCTTTCTCTTATAGCAGCGCCTCGTTTGTTTTTATACACCCCATTAGGGTTGAAGTTTCGACCTTGATTCCTAGACCTTTGCCTCTAATAGTCTGAATTGGACCTTTGGGGATTGTTCCAGAAACTTGCCGCTTGGTTACTCACAAAATATACATCTTCATCGAAGAATAGATCACCATATGTTGGAGTCTTTGTAGGTTGATGGGTTACCGCTTGAACACTTGCTTGGTGTTTCTTCAAGACTAAGTCCATGCTTGTGTGAAGTTGAGCAAGTTGTTCTATGATCTCTTCATTTACCTTTGCTTGCTCATAGTTGGTATTGATCACACAAGAGGTCTTTATCACACCTCACTCTCATTGACCCCATGCTCTATTTATTTTGACTACTTGCTCTATCCTTGTAGCTATCGATGCTAAAGGTTGGTCAAGGAATATGCCTTCCATGATTGTGTCGACGCGACTATTCTCATCAAGCGCCCAATAGAAAATCTCAACCAAGGCATCATCAAGAATCTTGTGATCAGGGACGATCCTCAAGCATTTAGTAAACATCTCCCATGTTGTGCTAATAGAGTCACCCGACAATTGCTCAAAGTTGTTGATTTGGTCCTTGAGCTTCAACTTCTTAGATCTTAGAAAATATCTTTCAAGGAATACTCTTTGAAGCTCAGGTCAAATTGTAATAGTGCCCAAAGGAAGATCAGACAACCATATAGCTACATTGCCTATTAATGACAATGGAAACACTCTTTAACTAACAATATCAAGAGAAAGGTTTTATGTAACCATGACACTCTTGCAAACAAACACCACATTTTGGAGATGACAGTGGGGATCCTCCGAAGGTAGCCCTATGAATAGTCCATGGTCTTAGAGCATTTGGAGTAATCCACTCAATACCATAAACATAGTATCTACTAGTAAAAGAGGCAGTACTATGGCATAGATAACGTCCATAGGCATACAATTCAATCGATATTGATTCAATCCATAAGTATTTTCATTGAAGTCCCTAAGCTATGGCCTATTACCCCTTGGTTATGGATTCTCCTCTCTACCCATATCCTTATTTGTATTCATATCCTCCTCAATATCAATATCCTCATTTACTTGAGCTATTCTTCATGGTAGTCGATCAATCTCCAAATTAAATGGAGCTAAGGGATTGCCTTGGCTCCTTGTGTTGGGCATATAACCTAGTACACCCTACAAATAAAATCAAACAACAAAAACAAAAACAAGAGTAAAATACAAGAGATACTAGAAATCAACACTAGAACTAACTAATAGAGGATTTAAGTAAAAACTTAGTCGTATTCCTCGACAATGATGCCATAATTTTTAACTGATGCTCACACTCCAATAAGAAAGGGGTCGCTTGTCAGCGATTAACCTATTTGAAGGTTGGGGTCAAATACATAGGGAATACGTGGATTGATTACAAGAATCTACTATTGATCATTTCAAGCATAATTAACTAAAATCTCTAAATGGGGGTAGGGGTGGTGTTGTGATTAAAAAATAATGTAAAATAAACACTAAACTATCATGGGAGGAAACACTCAATTTTGGGGACAAATTGGGAATCGTTTTCACCATGGTTCATCAACTTGATTATCCTAGGTGGCATAACTACAATTGGAAATTCATATACAAAATGGTAACTTAGGTTCTTCCAGCCCTCTTGTGAAGGTGAAGGTCAAATTTCACCATGGCGCTTGGTCAGCCACCATGGTGTGCCAACTAACAGTTACCAATTGTCCCAGTCAACCTTTCTTGGTCAGGTTTGGTTGATTAGATGAGAACACATCAATAGAATCCTGTTATCTACTTTTCTTTTCTTAGTCGTCACTACCTTGGTTGAGCTAGTGATAGTAGGTGGGTTTTGATGTGGTCCACCACCAAACTACAATCATAATGAAGGGAAATAGGCAATACTTACAAACCCCAATTGTAGAAATGCAATAAACCTAGGTTATTTCAAATCAACTACCCATGATTCCCACACCCCCAAAGTTTTGGATACTTAGCTACTCATGGCTAAGGCAAAACAAGTAAAAATACAAATAAATGACATAGTTAAGAGTTCTACCAAAAACAATGAAGATTGTAGATACCACAAATTACAAAACCAAAAACTTGATTGATCAACAATGAGTACAAAGCAAGATTTGCAATCCCCAAAATGGGTTTTCCAAGAAAAAACAATAAACTAATTTAAAACCCTAAAATATTCTTGAGAGAATATTCAAAGGCAAGTTCTATCCTGAAAAATCTGGAATCTCCTTTTAAAAAATAAACTAAATGTATTTATAGTGTTTGCAAATAAACCCTAAAAATAACACAGAAAAGACAACTTGCAACTGGTACCCTTGAAGGTACAACTTGTAGGTCAACCTACGAGTCATATTTGGGGTCTCGTATCAGGTTCTTGGCATCATGGACTAAGCTAGTACGACCTACAAATATGAGTTGTTGCTTGAGCTACAACACGTATTTTCCTTTCGTAGTCTTGGCCTTCAGTTTTTTGGTCCAAAATTTTGGCTCTCTGATTCTTGCTACGAGTCCACCTATATGAGTCGTGGTGAGAACTATGACCCATAAGATGGCCTCGTAGGGGTGACTCCACTTAGAAGATTTCTAAATTTTTGGTCTCTAATTCTTGCTACAACACTCCTTACGACTCGTAGCTTGGGCTACGACTTGTAGGTAAGATCCTATGTACTATGATTTAAAAAGATTTGCAATGTTTGTTCAAAATTCATGCCAACCTAACTTTTACGCAAAAATAACACAAAACACATAAAAATCATAAAATGTCACATTAAGAACTCACAAAATTCATTGTTTTAGGCACCAAATGTGGTGTATTTTGACAACACATTAGCGGACCCATTCATATGATTTTTCAGAAATATTGTGTTAGACCCTTTACAATACTAGAATCCATGGGTTAACACCCACAGAAAACTGTCAAAATTACTTGTATCTTATTTCATGGCCTATAAAACCCTACTAGATATCCCTGCCACCAGGTAACCTAGGCCTATTCTCGGGCTAGTTGTGGATCCACCTGTATGATTTTTTTGGAATGTTACATCGGACCACCTACAGTGAAAGAATCTATGGGCTAACAACAATAGAAAACTGCCAAAATCTCCTGTTTCCTTTTTTGTGGCCCATGGACCCCCTGCAGGGCAAGAATCTGTGGCCTAACAATAATAGAAAACTGCTAAAATCTTCTATTTTCTCTTTTGTGGCCCATAAAATTCTACAAGGCATCCATCGCCGTCGCTGAGCCACTTGGGTCTCTTGCCAAGCTCATTGCTGACTAACTTGTGTGATTTTTCATGAATGTTGCCCTGGACCCCCTGCAATGCCACAATCCATGGGCTAACACCTATAGAAGATTACTGAAATTGCCCGTTTCCTGTTTTGTGGCTCATAAAATCCTACCAAGCATCCTCGGCACCACAGGGCTACCTAGGCTCATTATGGACCCACTCATATGAATTTTTTGAAATGTTCCACCAAACCCACCTACAACGTCAAAATCCATGGGCTAACATAAACAAAAACTCCCCAAATTGCCAATTTCTTGTTTTATGGCCTATAAAATCCTACTGGGCGTCTCTTGCAATCGTTGGGCCACCTGAAGCTCTTGCCAGGCTTGTTGTAGATGTACTTGTATGATATTTCAGGAATGTTGCATCAGACCCATCTACAGTGCTAGAATTTGTGGGCTAACATCCACAGAAAATGACTAAAATTGCTTATTTCTTATTCTGTGTCCAATAAAATCTTACCAGGTATCCTCGGCCACCGCAGGGCCACGTGGGCCTCTTGTTGGGCTCATAGCGGACCAACTCATATGGTGTTTTTAGAATGTTTCACTGGACCCCCTGGCAAAACTAGATTTCATAGGTTAACAGTCATAGAAACTCCCAAAATAACTAGTTTCCTGTTCCGTGGCCATAAATTCCTACTAAGTGACCCCCGCCACCACTTGGCAATCTAGGCCTCTTTCCAGGCTCATTGAGTACCGACTCATATAATTTTTCAGGAATGTTACGTTGGACCCCCCTCCAATGCCAAAATATATGGCAAAATCCACATAAAATAGCCAAAATTACCTATTTCTTATTTTGGGGCCCATAATATCCTATCGGGCATCCCTGCAGCAGCTGGGCAACTTGGCCTCTTGCCAGGATCATTGTGTTAAACCCTCGATAAAATCCTATTAAGCATCCCATGCATATGAATTTTCGGGCTTATTATGTTAGACCCCTTGCAGCACCAGAACCCATGGGCTAACACCCACAAAAAGCTGCCAAAATCACATGTTTCCTTTTTTGTGGCCCATAAATTCCTACCAGGAGTCCCCTACAATCGTTGGGCCACCTAGGCCTCTTGTTAGGTTTGTTGGGAACCCACTCGCGTTATTTTTCAGGAATATTGTGATAGAACCCCTTGCAGCTCCAAAATCTATGGGCTAACATCCAAAATAAACAGCTAAAATCACCTGTTTCCTATTTAGTGGCCCATAAAATCCAACCAGTCATCGTCTGCCGCTACTAGGCCTTTTGGACCTCTTACCAGGCTCGTTGCAAACCCATTGGTATGATCATTTGGAAATGTTGCACTAAATCCCCCATAGCGCCAGAATCCGTGGTTTAACACCCATAGAAAATTACTAAAATTGCTATTTTTCTATTCTGTGACCCTAAAAATCCTACCTGGAGTCCCCCACACTGGGATACTTGTGACTTTTCTCGGGCTCGCTGCAGACCCAAACATATGATTTTTTGGGAATATTGCGTTGGACCCCCCAACATTGCTAGAATCAGTAGGGAAACACCCATAGAAAACTACCGTAATCACTTGTTTCCTATTTTATGGCCCATAAAATCCTACTAGGTATCCCCAGTGCCATCATGCCACCTGAACCTCTTGTTGAGCTCATTGATTTTTTGAGAATATTGCGCCAGACCTTGCAAAAACACCAAAATCCATAGGGTAATACCCATAGAAAACTTTCTAAATCATCTATTTCCTATTTCATGGGTCAAAAAATTCTACCAGGTGGCCCCAGCTACTGTCGGGCCACCTGGGCTTCGTTTTGGGCTCGTTGTGGAGCCACTCATAAGAGTTTTTGAGAATATTATATCGGACCCCCTGCAATGCCAAAAGTCATGGGCTAACATCCATAAACAACTACCGAATTGGTAAGTTTCTTGTTCTATAGACCATAAAACCCTACCATTGTCGAGCCATCTAAGCCTCTTGCAAGGGGTGTTATAGACTTACTTATGTCATTTTTTAGGAATGTTGCATCAGACCCCATACAACACCAGAATTTGTGGGCTAATGCCTAATAAAAACTATTGAAATCGCTTATTTCCTGTTCCATGGCCTATAAAGTGCTACCGGGTATCCCCCATAGCCACTGGGCCACTAGGCTTCTTTTCGGGTTCGTTCCGGACCCACTTTTATAATTTTTTGGGAATGTTATTTCGTACCCCTTGTAGCACTAGTACAATGGGCTAACATCCACAGAAAACTACTGAGACCACCTGTTTTCTATTTTGGGACCCATAAAATCCTATAAGGCATCCCCACCGCTGCCAGGCCACTTAGGCATCTTGCCTGGCTCATTGCAGACACACTCATATGATTGTTTGGGAATGATATGCTAGACCCCCTTGTATCACCAAAATCCATAGATAATAATAACAGAAAACTGTCAAAATCACCTGGTTTTTATTCCATGGCCCATAAAATCCTACCAGGCATCCCACGCGGCCGTTAGGCCACCTGGGCTTCTTCTTGGGCTCTTGCAGACCCACTCGACTAATGTTTAGGGATGTTATTGTGGACCCCCTATAGCGCTAGAGTCCATGGGCTGAATGTCACAAAATATTTTTGAAATCACCCATTTCTTATTCCGTAGCCCATAAAATAATACTAGGCATTCCCTCCTACTGCTTAGCTACCTTGGCCTCTTACCGAGCTCATTGTGGACTCACTCATATGATATTTTGTGAATGTTGCACTACACCTACCTATAAAGCCGAAATTCATGGGCTAACATACATAGAAAACTATTAAAATTGGCTGTTTCCTATTTCATAGACCATAAAATTATACCAAGCATCCCCAACCATAGGCAGACAACCTGGGCCTCTTTTCGAGCTTATTACGAACCTACTCGTATGATTCTTTGAGAATGTTGCATCGAACCCCCTTCAGGGCAAGAATCCATAGGCTAACGCACATAAAAACCTATCAAAATTGCCAATTTCCTATTTTGTGCCCCATAAAATCAAACTAAGCATCCCCCACCACCGCTGAGCTAGCTGTGCCTCTTGCCAGGCTCGTTGAGGACCCACTCGTATGCACTTTTGGTAATCTTGTGATGGATCTTTGTTAGCACCAAAATTTGTGGGCTAATGTCCATAGAAAACTATCGAAATCATTTGTTTCCTATTTTGTGGCCCATAAAATCCTACAAGAAGTCCCCCACTTTTAAAGGGCCACTTGGGCATCTTGCGGGCTCATTACGGACCCACTAGTATGATTTTGCGAGACTATTGTGCTAGACCCCCTGTAGATCCAGAATCTATGGGCTAACAATTACAGAAAACTAATGAAATCCTCTTTTTCATATTCCATGGCCCATACATTCCTACTAGGCATCCCCACTGTCACCGGGCCACCTAAGCTGCGCTCTAGGCTCGTTGCGAATCCTCTCATATGACTTTTTGGGATTATTGTGCTGGAATCCCTGTAGTGTTAGAATTCTTGGCCTAACACCCACAAAACATTGTAGAAATCACCTATTTCCTATTTCGTGGCTAATAAAATCCTACCAGGCAACCCCCGCTGCCTCTAGGCCACCTGGGCCTCTTGTCGGGCTCATTGTAAACCCAGTCGTATAATTTTTTAGGAATGTTGTATCGAACCCTCCTAAAATGCTAAGACTCATGGTCTAACACCTGTAGAAAATTGCCAAAATCCTATCGGGTGTCCCTCGCCACCACCGGGCTACCTGGGCCTCTTGATGGGCTCATTGCAGATGCACTCATATCATTTTTTAGGAATGTTGTTCCAGACCCCTTCCAGCGCTAAATTCATGGGCTAAAACCCATAGGAAATTGCCAAAATCGCATGTTTCCTAATTCATGGCCCATAAAATCTTACCAAGCGTCCCTTGCCACCGTCGGGCCACTTACGCTTCTTGCTGGTCTCGTTACAGACCAGCTCACATGATTTTTGGGAATGTTGCACTAGAACCCCTAGTTGTGCTAGAATCCGTGGTCTAAATCTCACGAAAAACTATCAAAATTATTTATTTCATGTTCTGCAGCCCATAAAATTCTGCAAGTTATTCCCCACACCGTGGGGCCACCTATGCCTATAATCGAGTTCATTGCAGACCCACTCACATGATCGTTTGGGAATGCTGTGATAGACCCCCCTACAATGCCAGAATTTATAGGCTAACAGCCATATAAAATAGTTGAAATTACTTGTTTTGTGTTCCGTGGCACATAAAATTCTACCAGGAATCCCCCACCACGCTCGGAACACCTAGGCTTGTTGTCAGGCTCATTGTGGACCCACTAGATGATTTTTTGAGAATTTGCATTGGACACCCATTCAGTGATAGAATTCATGGGCTAACACCTCTAAGAAACTATTGAAATTGCTTTTTTCCTGTTCCATGGCCTATAAAGTCTTACCTGGCATCCCTTACCGTGGTTGGGCCACTAGGACTCTTGTTAGGACCAATGTAGACCCACTCGTATAATTGCATGAGAATGTTGCACTGGACGTCCCTACAGTGCTAGAATCTGTGGGCTAACACCCATAGAAAGCTATTGAAATTTCCTGTTTCCTATTTTGTAGCCCATAAAGTACTACCATGCTTCTCTCGCCACTGTTGGGTCACCTAGGCCTCTTGCCGGGCTCGATGTAGATTCGCTCATATGATTATTTTAGGAAAATTGTGCTCGATCCCCCTGCAATACTAGAATCTATGGGCTAACAACTACAAAATACTACCAAAATAGCCTGTTTCATATTTCGTGACCCATAAAATCCTACAAGGTGTCCCCCACAACCGCCAGGCCAAATGTGCCTCTTTCCAAGCTCGTTGCAGACCTACTCGTATGAGTTTTTAGGAATTTCATGCTAAAAACCTCGTCAGCACCAAAATCAATGGGCTAACATCCATAGAAAACTATCAAAATTGTCTGTTTCTTGTTCTGTGACCCATAAAATCCTATATGTTATTTGCCGCTGCCGTCGGCTACTTCGGCCTCTTGCCAGGCTTATTGCCAATCCACATGTATGATTTTTTAGGAATGTTATGCTTGACCCCCTGTAGATCCAGAATATATGGGCTAACAATCATAATATATTGTCAAAATTTCCTGTTTCCAGTTGCATGGCCCATACATTTCTACTAGGCGTCCTCCGCCGTTGTTGAGCCACCTGCACTGCGCTCCAGGCTCATTGTAGAACCTCTCATATGATTTTTCAGGAATGTTGTGCCAGACCACCTGCAGCGGCAAAATCTATGTGCTAACACCCACAGAAAACTGCTAAAATAATTTGTTTCCTTTTCTGTGGACCCTAAAATCCTATCAGGCATCCCTACAGCCGCCGGGACAACTAGGCCATTTAATGAGCTCGTTGCAGACCCACTCGTATCATATTTTAGGAATGTTGTGCTAGACGCCCTCTTCAGCGCCAGAATTCGTGATCTAACGCCCATAGAAAATTATCAAAATTGCAAGTTTCCTATTTTGTGGCCCATAAATCCTACCAGGCATCCCCTGCCACCGATGGTTCACCTGGGCCTTTGTCCGAGCTCTTCGATGACCAACTCATATGAAATTTTTTAAATCTTGCACTGGACCCCCCGACAACTCCAGAATCTGTGGGCTAAGTCCCACCGAAAACTACCAAAATCATCTGTTTCGAGTTCTATGGCCTATAAAATTCTAACAAGCATCCCCGGCTAGCACTGAGCCACCTGGGCCCCTTGTTAAGTTTGTTGTGGACCCACTCACATAATTTTTAGGGAATGTTACAATAGACCCCCTTGTAGTGCTAGAATCTATGGGCTAACACCCAAAATAAACTATCGAAATCACCTGTTTTATGTTCTGTGTCACATAAAATCCTTTTATCCATTGCCCCCCTCCCGCGGGACACCTAGGCTTCTTGTCGGGCTCATTGTAGACCTATGCGTATTATTTTTTGAGAAAGTTGTATCAAACACCCCTGTAGTGTCAGAACTCGTGGGCTAATACCTATAGAAAACTTTCAAAATCACTTGTTTCCTATTTTGTGGCTTATATTGTCCTACCAAGTGTCCTCCACTGCCACCGAGCCACTAAGCCTCTTGTTGAGCTTGTTGCAGACCTACTTGTATTATGTCTTGAGAATGCTTCACTAGACCCCATGCTGCACTAGAATCTATAGGGTAACATCCACAGAAAGCTGTCCAAATTGCCTTCTTCCCATTCCATAGACCATAAAGTCCTACCAGGCATCCCCTACCACCACTAGGTCACCTAGGCACCTTTTCAGGCTCGTTCAGACCCACTCGTATGAATTTTTCAAGATTATTGCACTGGACCCCCCTGCAGCGTTAGAATTCGTGGGATAACACCTATATAAAACTACAAAAATCACCTATTTCCTATTTTGTAGCCTATAAAATCCTACCAAGTGTCCCCTACTACCGCTGGGCCACCTAAGCCTCTTGTGTAATACCCCACATCTTACAATACTAGTACTATGCAAATGAAACATGATATGGCTTTTCAAAATAATGCCAATTTTTAAAAGTTCTTGAATCTCTAATTAAAGGGTGATATGTATGTCTTACGCTGAAGAGGGTCGAGTGTAAATAAGTTTTAAGTCAAATTGAGGAGACCAAGATCCTAAATAAAGTGATAGAATTGAGGTTCTTGTAGGACTTAGTAAGCTAGTAGGTGAGTCACCTACTTGCTTAGCTTGACTTTGCTAGCTAAACGAAGATGAGGCTCGATGTCAAATTTGTCCAAGTCCGATTATGAATCAAGTTCGTGTTAAGGGTGTAACTTGATTCCATGTCTTAGCATCATAAATGGACTTTATTTTTAGACTAAGAAGAATATAAAAAGGGCCAAAGTAATCACAACCCACTTGACTATTTTGGCCCAAACCAAGTGAAAAGAAATTTGGAAAATGGGTAGCCAAGGCCCATAAACTTTAAATCCCAATTAGGCCCAATTATAAGAGATAAGCTACTGCATCACAAGGTTATTAATATGTGTTAATATGTGGTCAAAAATTCAAAAGAAATTCAGCCAAAGAGAGACATTAATAGGGCTCAAAAATAGCCCCTTAAATCATTTTAACTTTGGAACAATTTTAAGCTTTCCTGAAGACTCTTTTGTTCTCTTTACATCACTTCATAAGGTAGCCTATATAACCCTCTGGGGTTCATGAAGAAAACCTAAATCTTGAAGGCTAAGGTAAGTAGAAATATCCATGTATTTGTTATACTTATCCCATGACAAACAAGAAGTATAAGCTAGTTATGCTTGTGCTGAAAATTTGGACAACAGGTGTTTAGAAAGTTGCTGCGCACTTACCTTTTTTTAAGTGACTCCTCTATAGGTTGTGGGATGTATTATGAACAAAAATTGATGTTGTTAACATGGTTTGAGTTATAGATATTAATCTAATTTTGCTACCCTGATTTTGGTTTCATTTAACAAATGAGGTTTATTGTGCTATGTTAAGTGTGATTTTGATTGGAACTTGTGGGCTGATGGATAGAAGGCTATTGCCTCACGTCCTTCATGACCACTTTGGTACTTTTCTAAGACTATTTTAAGGCTATTTTTATGTATAAATGTGTTGAGGACAGTTTGAGTAAAGTTGGAACAGGTTTGGAATTGTTGACATTGAAATGTAGCGAAGGGATATAACGTTATGTCGCCCAATTGTATGTTGCGTAGAATTGTTATATTGTGCTTTGTGGCCCAGTGTAAGACTATAATATTACTAAAAAAGGCTGCACATCACATGTATATGATAATGGGTAGTGAAAAATACGATTAGAGGCGGAAAGGTTGAAAGAACACGCTAGGGTTTATAATTGTCCGCTTGCTGCCCGTATGTTGTATTTCTATGAGATTAGGCTGGCCAGATGTATCTATTGGCTGCTAATGCTAGTTTTATCATCTACTATGTTGTATAAATATATTTTGAGGAAGGATAGATTATCTTGAGGTAATATTGAGGTCGTACTGCGAGATATGTAAGGCTACTTGACTTCGAATTATTTGGCATGAAACATAGATCCCTCCTTGGCACATAAAGGCACTTACCAACTCCGACACAACTATAATCCATGTATCCACTCTTTCAGATGTTCATATGCTCTGATACACAATCACCTTCATATCTACATAGATACTTGGATATTAAGATACATAAGTTCATTCTACTAAACAAAGTTCTTGTGTTGTTCTACCTCCTATGCACTTCATTATTTGTATAACTTACTCCTTTCATTATGGTGTTGTCTTTTTGTGATTATTTATATGTAATATGTTCTATATACAGACCTACAACTCCAATATTGTTACCACTAAAAGAATCATCTCAAACGTAATTGAGAGGTAAAGTATATTACTTGTTGATAGGTGGTAGCCCAAGGGGTGGAAGAATCACC
>JAOTQJ010063595.1:0-13618 GCA_025642045.1 Solanum sejunctum | reverse complement strand
AATCCAAAGCTAGCTAGGAAGGTAATACATATTCCATGAAGTAGTCCAAGTTAGCTCGGACATTATCTAATACCTACACCATTGCTTGTTAATTTTTGAAAGAAGTGGCACAAGCCCAGAGTAGAAATCTATTACATTTTGTTAGGCCCTAGGCAGATCTATATTTGTATCCATGAGTTCACATAAACCCAATAATTTTTTCCAAGAGACTTTGTGTTTGTATCCTTAACTTTAATTAGAAATTCATTGACTTGCGGAGGATGTTGAGTATCCCATATTAGTTGAGGAACGTTTGGATTGATTTTGGTTCAAGGATAATTTTAAAACATGGTATTGGACAAGATAAGGCCTAGACAACTTGCATGTACTTTAAATGAAATGATCACAGAAGTACTTCTTAATTCTTCAATTAGAAATTTGTTAATAATTTCAGTTCTCTTTTTCTTCTTAAATTTGGACAAACGAAAGTTCAACGAAGAAAGAAGCACTTCATGAATTATTGTCAAAAGTAATCAACTGTTTTAACATTTGAAGATTGACAACAGATTCCATTATTCTCTTTAACTAATACTAAAAGTCCTCTCTCTTTCTCAAAATTTAGAAGAGTATCTCATCCCTCCTGTTTTTGAATGTGAAATGAAGACTTTGTTTAAAATTCTTCATTGATTTTTGTAGTCCCTTCCCAAACATGCTGTCTTTTTTCCTGTGCGGTTATATTAAAGTAGCTCATTAAGTCATTAAGTTCCTATATAGATGATACCAGTGAATGAGTTTTTAGTGAGGGCTCATATATATGAATATTAAGGTTAGGAGGCTCTGAAAAAGGATTATCTTATTGATTCTGTCAATCAACAATAAATATCTGAACTACAACCAACTTAAGCTAAAATATAGGCAACTATCAGCCCACATAATGATAACTGATAACTACAACTAGATATGCTCCAAAACATTAGGAGACTTATTCAAAGTACATTAAAAATAGTAAAAAAGAGATAAATGAATAAATAATATCCTATGACTTAGAGAAAATAGACAGAAGACAAGATAGTTAACAGAGCCCCTCAAGTTAGGCATGGTGGAATAGTACCTAACTTGGAACGACATCTAGCAAAGACTAACATAGGCAGTGGCTTGGTGAAGGTATCAGCAAGTTGATCACAAGCATGAGTATGAATAACATGAACTCGATGAGCTTGAACCCGGTCATGAACATATGCAAAATCTACAACAATATGTTTCATAAAGGTATGAAATACTGGGTTGTGAGATAAATAAGTAACTCCAACATTGTCTCAGTAGATTGTTGGTGCCTTCAAATTGGTGACATGTAACTCATGAAGTAAGTTTTTCACCCATGTGAGCTCTGCAAGTGCATTGGCAACTAATTTGTACTCTGCCTCGGTGGATGAATGAGCCACAACAAGTTGCTTTTTTGATGATCAACTGACATGATTTACTCCAAAGAAAAGGATGTAACTTGATGTGGAGATTCTGCCATTCGGATAGCCAGTCCAATCCACATCAGCATACATATACAAATCGGTGTCGGATTTGCAAAGTATCCAAAGTCCTAAACTCACTATATCTTTAAGATACCATAGTACTCTTTTAACTGCTTTCCAATGTTAATCAGTTGGATCATGCACAAATTGAGACAATTTATTGACTGCATAAGAAATGTTAGGCCAAGTAAGGGACAAATACTACAATTTGCCAAGGGTGTGTCGGTAGCGCATGGCATCAGTAGGTGGAGAACCATCAGCTAACCGAAGTGGTACACTAGAACACATAGGAGTAGAGACACCTTTACAATTGTCCATATCCAACTTTGTTTAGAAACAATATCCAAAATGTATTTTGATTGAGAGAGAACTAGACCATTCGGCACTTGCCTAACATCAATACCCAAGAAATAGTACAGAAATCCAAGATCCTTCAATGAAAATCGTGCGGCCAAAGAACTGATCACAAAATTCATTATCTGCAGACAGTTTCCTGTGATGATGATGTCATCAATATAGACAAGCACATAAACAGTTACAGCCAGATGCTTCCATACAAATAAGGAGGGGTCAGATTTTGTTTTGGCAAAGCGCATTTTCAGTAGATGTAAAAATTAGGTTTTGGACATAACTCATGTTCCAAAAGCTAGTTAAATTATCTCAGCCTAAACCACCCATTTCAATAACCACCAATATGAAAACTATATAATATTACCTAATTATAAAATTATTTATCAAAAATGGACCCAACCCAAACTATTTACCTACTTTCCTATCTTTCAACTCATGGTGGGTAGCAGTGGAGTCAAGAAGCCCAACAAGAAAATGAATCATTTAACTCAAACTATTTACCTACTTACCCATCTTTCTCTTTTCTTATTTAGCATATGATGTCAACGTAATATCTATCATGATCCGGACTTAGGGCCTAGATGTGACATGGCAAATGGGAACCCGAGAGTCCCCAAACAAGCCTTGAGATACCAAAACTCACAACATCATTCAGAAGCGCACACAAATAAACACATAGTACTACGAGACAGGGAAATAGGACTCACTCTATGGGGGCATCCCGGGACTTAGGATCTTTCCATCATAACATATAACAAGCCAGCAATCACATAACAAACTCGCATATAGATAATCAAGATAACCAAACAATATCATAGACTTAAGTCATATCACATAGTGTAAAACGTAAGAAGGTTTACAAGATGTCCAACAGTGCATCTATATAGAAGGGTCGGGGGCCCTGATATTCCCCAAGCTCACCCTCAATACATAAAGAAATGATAAACAATAAAGGCAGATAGATGGTGGGTCATCCTTGGAAGATAGGACTCTCCACTATAAGTAAACTTGGAATCTGAGCTAAGCGTCAAACTGTAGATGATCAAAGTCCTTGGTCCCTACATGGTGAAATCATGTAGGCAAGAATATGCATCAATATGTTAGAATATACTAAGTATGTTGGATGCAATGCATGAACTTACCAAAAACCTACATATCAATGTTAGATGACAAGGGCACATATTATAGAAGAAGATATATATAACAAGAAGTATAGTATCACAAGATGTCACGAAATCAATGATGCATGAGGTGCAAATGATGCTCATATATATAGTGGGTATGGGACCTTAATCGACATGAGTAAGACCAAGCAAGCTATTACTTAGAATCCCGATGATTACCCCTTATTGGTAAAGAGGTGGTTTACTTGCCAAGGGTAAACCATGCTTCACCTTAGGGGCCTCCCATTTCGTATGAAGCAACCTTCCTTACGAGCATCCCATTTCGGATAGAATTTTCATATCAAAACATATCATATCATTTCTTATCCTTACGGGCATCCCCATTTCGTAGGCATCTTTCCTTACGGGCCTCCCATTTCAAAAAAGAAATCTATGCTAGGCACATAGTTCAAGGAATGAGAGAGGGCTTGTGGGGATAGACCTAACGCCCCCCAATCGATCAGTGCTAAGTCGTCATCCCAAAAGAATACTTATAATATATGTAATTATACATGTTTTCAAAAGATACAAGTCTTGCCAAAACATTTTAATGCACAGTTAGGCTTAAAAGCCAAACATCTTTCATAATAGTTCATACTTAGGCTCAAATTCCAAAATCATACCTTCATAGTCATAATACTCATGCATAGGAATAGTCCATTCATATACCAAAATGGTGCAAGCACCTATAATGCTCCAAGAGTCATAATCATATAAACATATATGTGATCACATCTTGTCATAACCAATATCTTATCAAATCATATCATATAACAAAACAGGGATTAACCCACTTCATAATTTCTATAATAATCTATGTACATGAATTCATATGCTATGAATATTGAGAGAATAACATGGGTAATTAAGATTCAATCTAAAGTCCATAATATAATATGAAATTTAATTGAAAACCTAATTAAATCTACATTTAAAATCATAATATAATCACTTATTCATAAATAAGCTTTAAAGGGGACATCCATACTTAAAATTTCATAAACCCAATGTAAATCCTCATATAATGGTTTAAATCACCATAAAATCATCAAATAAACACTACCCATGCATAAATAGAATTTTGGGAATCATAATATTCAAAACCTCTATTTAAAGTAAAGTAGAAATTCATAAAATTGCTTGAAAATAGTTTGGGTCTCCTTTATTGGAAGGTAATTAAGGATCAAACCCACATACCTTCACTAAGATGAAGAAGCCCCAAAGAATTTTGAAGAAGAGTTGAGTTCCCGAGCTTCAATGTTGAAATCTCCAAGAGTTTGGGAAGCTTTTGAGAGGTTTTAAAATAGGAAGTGTGATTTTGAATGTTTGAAATAGGTTTTAGGTCTTTAGATGATCTTAGAATAGCATAAGAATTCCCAAAAGACCAATAGTAATAACTGAATTTACAAAAATACCATTAATGAATATGAGGAAAAATTTACCGGAAGCCATTTGACTTGAGGGTAAACAACTTGAGTGACACTCCACCGTCCATGTGGAGTGCTCGTGAAACGATACTTGAAATTTTTTTTGGAAATTTTGATCTTGAACCAACACTTAGAATTTTTTGCACGAGCGCACTAAACGAACATCTTTCACGAGCCGTGTGAAGCCACACAATCTGTGTGGTGCTCCTGTCATGCCAAACTTAGGAAATTTTTTTGAAAAAGTTATGAGACTGTGACCCTATACTTAGAATATTTTCACTCCGGAGACTTCACGAAGGACAAATGGGCCATCTCACACCACACAACCTAAGTGACCATGTGGCCTCCCTCAGCCCCAATCGTGGGGTTTTCAAGCCTAAGCCACCCCACAGCTCCTCCACATGACCCGTGAAGTGTCACATGGCCCGTGTGGGGTGCTAGTGAGGTATGCCTTAGATTGCAACATCACCCCAATCCCAACATGCAAGATTTGAGGCCAAGTGTGGTCTCACTTGTGGCAACACGGCTTATGTGACCCCACATTGGCCGTGTGATCTCTCTTGAGACACACTTGGTCCAAATCATTGCCCAAAATGAGATTTCTCAAGGTCCAACGACATTGTATGATATCTGGGTCATTACATCATTTCCCCCTTGGTAAAATTCATCCTCAAATGTGTAAGAACAAGGCTTGAAAGGCTTGAGTTAGAACATGAAACTTTTAAACACAAGATACCATGCATAGTTCATTATTTGAAAATCACAAAGCCATTATATCTCATGTCAAATGAAATAAAATCATTTAAAACATCATAAAACCAATCTTAATGTGCATGTAAGCATGTCATATCATAAGACTCAAGAATGAAAGAATTGGGACCAAGGAGAAAAGGAAGAACCTAATACGTTGGGCTTGAGTAGATTGGAAAAGATGGGGATACTGCTTCATTATGTCCAACTCTGGCCTCCATGTAGCACTCTCCACATGTTGTTTCCTCTAAAGAACTTCTACCGATGCTACATCCTTGTTATGAAGTCGTTTCAGTTATCTATCCAAGATATCCACTAGCACCTCCTCATAAGACAAGTTCTCCTCAACGTCAATGCCCTCCAATGGTGCAATGGTTCTAGGATCACCAACCATCTTTCTCAACATGGACACATGGAAGAGTGGGTAAATAGAACTCAAATCTAGGGGTAACTCCACCTTATATGCCACATTCCCAATCTGCGCGATAACGTCATAATGGCCTGTATACCAAGGACTTAGCTTCCCTTTCTGGCCAAAATGCATCACTCCTTTCATAGGTGATACCTTCACAAACACACAATCCCCAATTTGGAACTCAAGATCCCTCTCCCTAGTATTCGAATAGGACTTTTGGCGACTTTACACCGTCTTCAACCTTTCTCTAATCAACTTTACTTTCTCCATAGCCTCCATCACCGAGTTCAGGCCAATTAAAGTCACCTCTCCCAACTCAAACCACCCCACCGGAGACCTACACCTCCTACTATATAGGGCCTCAAACGGGGCCACACCAATGCTAGCATGGAAGCTATTATTATAAGCAAACTCAATAAGTGGGAGATCGTCATACTAATTACCCTTGAACTCGAACACAAGCCCTCAACATATCTTCCAAAGTTTGAATTATCCTTTTGGCTTGCCCATCGGTTTGAGGATGAAAGGTGGGGCTCAGCTTGACCTTACTACCAAGTCCCTTTTGAAATGACCTCCAAAAGTGAGAAGTAAATTGGGTACCCCAATCTGATATGATGGACCTAGGCACACCATGCGACCTTACCAACTCCCGAATGTACAACTTTGCATAGTCTTCAGCACCAAATGTGGTCTTAACCGGTAAGAAATAAGCCAATTTAGTCATTCGACCGAGGATAACCCAAATGGAGTCAAATTGTTTCCTAGTCCAAGCCAAACCAACTACAAAGTCCATATTTATGTCTTCCACCTCCAAATAGGAATCTCAATGTCTTGAGCCAACCCTCCGGGCCTTTGATGCTCCACCTTCACTTATTGACAATGTGGGCATTCAGATACAAACTTGGCTATGTCGCTCTTCATACTATGCCACTAATACACCTCCTTCAAATCCCGATACATTTTAGTAGACCCCAGGTGAATAGAATAATGAGAACTATGGGTTCCACTCATGATCACCTTTCTAAGATTATCCATATCCAAAACACATAACCAATCTTGATACCAAAGTACACCATCTCCTCCTCGGGAGAAAATATCAATATTATTTTTGGCAACCAATTTCTTCAATTCAACCAAGGATGGATCTAAATCTTGCTTAGCCTTCACATCAACAAACACCGAGGATTCGGCCCCATTTATAACATGTATACCACCATCATTGGAATCGGCCACTCTAACACCCAATCTAGCCAAATGATGAACATCCCTTACCAACTCCTTCTTCTCCTCCTTAACATGAGCCACGTTTCCCATAGATAGTCTACTAAGAGCGTCGTTACCACATTTGTTGTACCGGGGTGATATAAAACACTCATGTCATAATACTTTAGGAGTTTCAACAATCTCCTTTGTCTTAAGATAAGGTCTCTTTGAGTGAACACATATTGCAAGCTCTTATGATCGGTGAAAATATCAACATGTACCCCATACAAATATTGCTCCAAATTTTCAAAGCAAAAACTACCGCCGCTAATTCAAGGTCATGAGTTGGGTAATTACGCTCATGTATCTGTAATTGCTTTGATGCATAAGCTATCACTTTACCATGTTGCATAAGTAAACAACATAACCCAATTCGAGAAGGATCACAATACACCACAAATCCATCCAAACCATTTGGTAGAGTCAAAACTGGAGCTGATGTAAGTCGATCCTTCAAAGTTTGGAAACTCTTCTCACACTGATTCGACCACACAAATTTAGTCTTGTTTTGGGTCATCTTAGTCAATGAAGATGCAATGGACGAGAACCCCTCAATGAATCTTCAATAATAACCCACTAACCCAAAGAAGCTTCGGATATTCAAAGGAGTCAATGGTCTAGGCCAATTCTTAACCGCCTCAGTCTTTTTTGGATCCAGCTTTATACTATCATCGGACACCACATGACCCAGAAAAGCAACTTTAACCAACCAAAACTCACATTGGATAAATTTGGCATACAACTTCTTCTCTTTCAAGGTTCGCAAAACTGACCTCAAATGGTCCATATGGTCTCGCTCACTCTGGGAATAATTGAGAATATCATGCATGAAGACAACCACAAAACTATCAAGGAATGTCTTGAACACCTGATTCATGAGGTCCATAAACACAAATGGAGCATTTGTTAGGCCGAACGACATCACCACAAACTCAAAGTGCTCATACCTTGTTCGAAAGGCCGTCTTAGGAATATCACATTCTCTAACCTTTAACTGATGTTACTCGGAACGAAGGTCAATCTTTGAAAAGTGAGAAGCCCCTTGAAGTTGGTCAAACATGTCATTGATCCTAGGCAATGAATACTTATTTTTAATGGTCACCTTATTCAATTGCCTATAGTTGATACATATCCGAAAAGATCCATCTTTTTTCCTTACAAACAACACTCTAGCAACCCATAGAGATATACTTGGCCTGATGAAACCCTTCTGTAACAAATTTTTTCAACTCAAATGGTTCCATATGATAGGGAGAAATAGAGATAGGTTGAGTATCTGGAAGAAGATCTATGCCAAAGTCTACTTCCTTTTTGGGAGGAATACCAGGCAAGCCTTTGTGAAACACATCCAAAAACTCATTCACCACCGGAACGGACTCAAGAATAGGCAATTCGGAATCTACATCCTTAACCCTCACTATATGATATATACACCCCTTTGAGATCATTTTTCGAGCTTTGAGGTAGGAAAACAACTGACCCTTAATAGCAAAGTCACTACCTTTCCATTTAAGAACGGGCTCACTGGGAGGTCGGAATATGACCTTCCAGGTTCTACAATCTATAGAGGCATATGATGCATGCAACCAATCTATCCCAAGAATTACATCAAAATCATACATTTCAAATTCCACAAGATCACATGGAAGTACCTTATGCAACATAGAAATAGGACAACCATGATAGACCCTATGTGCAATAACAAATTCACCTATGGGAGTATAAACCGAGTAAGGCTCCCTCAAAATCTCTGGACTCATACCAAAATTAATAGACAACAGAGGAGTCATTAAAGACAAATTTGCATCCTGATCAAGCAAAGCATAAACATCAAAATCAACACTTCTAACGTAACAATCAAAACATCCGGAGCATTCTCGACCTCCTGATGTGCATGAAGAGCATAAAATTTGTTATTCCTAGGATCAAAACCTTAAGGAACTCTTGGATGACCTTGTTCACCCTGAGCCACCCGTCCTTGACCCTTCAAAGAATTCTTGGGGCAATCGGCAACTTTGTGATTCATATCACCACACCCAAAACAAGCGCCCTAAGATTCTCCAATAGTCACTCGTGTGGTGCTTCCCACACTTATCACACAAAGGATTTCCCTGTCCACCACCAACCGATGCCCTATGAGGAGGCATACTATCATTAGCAACCCGAGCACCTGAACCTTGGCCCTGTTGGAAGAGACCAAAACCACCACCCCGAGAGCCGAAGAAACCACTATCAAAATGGGCCCTCTTAAGATCATGCATTCTTCTCCCTTTGAGTTTCTCCCTTTAAATTTGTTCGGCATAAACCATAAGTCTAGAGATGTCTATGTCCTAATTAAGCATGGTCGTATGACATTCTTGTACAAGTAAGTCATAGATACCAAACATGAACTTGTACATTCTTGCACAAGGATCAGCCACAAGTGCCGATGTATACTTAGAGAACTTAGTAAACTTGAGGGAATAATCCTTCACACTCATATTACCCTTCCTGAGGTTGATAAACTTGGTCATCTTGGCTTTCCTAAGCTCAAGTGGGAAGAAACAATCCAGGAAAGTAAATTTGAACTCCTTCTAATTGACATCATTACCACAAACCCTCTCCACAGAACACTGAGTATACCACACCTGTGCCACATCTTTCAACTGATAAGCAGCCAATTCAGTCCTCTCCTCAAAAGTGACATCCATGACATTCAATACTTTGGAGATATCATCAATGAACTCCAGAGCATCCTCGTTAGCCTTAGACCCAAAGAACTCTAGAGGATTTATTCGGGTGAAATCCCTCACTCTAGAAGCCGAAGTGGGATCCCGAGCCTCCCATTTCGGATAGGATTTTCATATCAAAATATATCATATCATATTATTTTTTTGCCTTACGGACAACCCCATTTTAGAGGTATCTTTCCTTACAGGCCTCCCATTTCGGAAAGGAAATCTATACTAGGCATATAGTTCGAGGAATGGGAGAGGGCCCTTGGGGATAGCCCTAACTCCCTAATCCATCGGTACTAAGTCATCATCCCACAAGAAAACTTATAATATACTTAATTATGCATGCTTGCAAAAGATACAAGTCTTGCCAAAATATTTCAATGTACAATTGGGCTTAAAGCCAAACATCTTTCATAATATTTCATACTTAGGCTCTAATGCCAAAATCATACCTTCATACTCATAATACTCATGCATAGTAATAACCCATTCATATACCAAAATGGTGCAAACACCCAAAATGCTCAAAAAGCTATAATCATATAGACATATATGTGATCACATCATTTCATAATCAATATCTTATCAAAATCATATCATTTAACAAAATTGGGCTTAACCCACTTCATAATTTCCATAATAATCCATGTACATGAATGCATATAGTATGAATAATGAGAGAATGACATGGGTAATTAAGATTCAATCTAAAATCCATAATAGGATATGAAATTCAATCGAAAACATAATTAAATTCACATTTATTCTCATAATATAACCACTCATGCATAAATAAGCCTTAAAGGGGACATGCATATAAGGTTTAATTCACCATAAAATCATCAAATAAACACTATCTATGCATACATAGAGTTTTAGGAATCATAATATTCAAAACCCCGATTTAAAGTAAGCTAGAAATTTATAACATTGCTTGAAAATAGTTTGGGTCTCCTTGATTAGAAGGTAGTCAAGGATCAAACACGCATACCTTCACTAAGATGAAGAAGCTCCAAAGAATTTTGAAGAAGAGTTGAGTTCCAAAGCTCTAATGTTGAAATCTGCAAGAGTTCTTTAGTGTAAAGCTTTTGAGAGGTTTTAAAATATGAAGTGTGATTTTGAATGTTTGAAATAGGTTTTAGGTCTTTAGACAATCTTACAATAGCATAGGAATTCCCAAAAGACCAATAGAAATAATCAAATTTACGAAAACGCCATTAATGAATTGGAGGAAAAATTTACCGAAAGCTATTTGACTAGAGGGTAAACAGCTCGTGTAGCATTCCACGGTCCATGTGGAGTACCCGTGAAATGATACTTAGAAAATTTTGTGAAAATTTTAATTTTGAACCAACACTTAGAATTTTTTGCCCGAGCCCACTTAACGGACACCTTTCACAAGTCGTGAAGCCACACGGTCCATGTGGTGCTCCGGTCACCCCAACCTTAGAAATATTTCACGAAACAATTATGAGATGGTGACCCCATACTAAAAATAATTTCACTCCAGAGACTTCAGGGAAGGCCAAACGGGCCGTCTCACACCATACGACCTGTGTGACTGCTCATGTGGGTTCCCTTAGCCCCAATGATGGGGTTTTCAAGTCTAAGCCACCCCACGGCTCCTCCACTCAAACCATGAAGTGTCACACGATCCGTGTGGGGTGCCAGTGAGTGTGTGTTAGCTTGCAACACCACCCCAAGGCCAACATGCAAGATTTGAGGCCAAGTGTGGTCTCATTTGAGACCACACGACTTCTGTGACCCCACACTGGCCGTGTGGTTTCTCTTGAGACACACTTGGTCCAAATCTTTGCCCTAAATGAGATTTCTCAAGGTCCAGCGACGTCGTACGATATTCGGGTCATTACAATATCAACATCACTACTCTATAATATTCCGTTGATATATGATACCATAGTGGTACCATATAATATTGAGTTTAATCCTCTATGATACTCCATTAGTATTGATATCCTAATGGTATAGTATAGGTTTGAGCTCTTTTTTTAAGAAATAAATAAGAAACAACTGAGACTCAATTGGTATATTATATCATAGCAATATCATATATGATTGAGCTTAATCTTGTGTGATACTCCGTTAGTATATTGCTATCCTATTGATATCATATAGGATTGGAATCTGTTTTAAAGAAATAAATAATAAAAAAATTAAAAGAAAATTATTAAAATCACAATTTTATTTGTTAAAGTTACAATCTTATTTGTGAAACTCTAAACTCTGGTGGTATCTATATACTATGGTGGTATCAAACAGTTTCTTCCTCTTTGATATACTATGTGGTATCAAGTTGTTTCATTGTAATATTGCTATTTCCTTCTTGATACCATCGAAGTATATACATGCTCTCATGGTATCAGATACGCAAGAACAGTTATGAACATAAGGTGTGAAAATAAAGAATAGTTACTGATAAATAGTTTTCCTTTTTCGGTCACAAATGTCATTTTGCTTTTTTCTTTTTTCAATTCTAGTTCCTATATACCAAAAATACAAATGGTCATTTCCAGATAATTTATCATCATCCAAACAGTGAATTACCTGGCTTCAACTATGAGTGAATTTAATTTTATGGAATAATACATAAACAATCAAAACTGCTGAGGCTTCTCTACTTGAATTTTTTTCTTTTTTTCTTTAAAAAATAAATTATAAAAGTCTTTGTGTGAACACATGTCATATATCTATAAATTTTCACCTAATCTGAATTTGGTGGGTAGTAACTTGCTAGGCATTTTAGCTTTCACTATCAAGAAGACTTCATTACAATGGTTTAAACTCGAAAACTCTAATTAAATAAAGAAAAAATCTTGCATATATAACAAAATAACTACAAGGGAAAACTTTTTGAGGAAAAATTAAGGAAAAACGTTGTCCTTATATTAGGAAACAATTACTCTAACTCTTAAAGAGTCAAGTAAAGGGGACCCCCTTGTGCCGCCGTCATCATCACTCTCTCGGTTCCGTTTTGACTTCAGATGATGTGATTGATTGATGAATCATTTTTTCTGTTATCAAGATTTTCTCTTGTTCAGCATAAATTTTCTTACAAAGTAAAGTTGAGTCTGTGTAAAAGCCTTCGGCTTCGGATGATGTGATTGATTGATAAATTATTTTATCTTTTATCAAAATTTTCTCTTCTTCTGCATAAATTTTCTTACAAAGCAAAGTTGAGTCTGTGTAAAAGCCATTGCTGGTTATTGAGTTCACTCAAAACTACGAGAATTTGAAGTACCGGTATTTTGTAGTTGTTAATTTGTTTTATCCTGGGAGAAAACAATCCAACACTCGGGTACAGTGCGGGGATGAAATTCCTTAAGGACACGCACTATGGACTCAGATTGTTTATATTTCATTTAATTTTTCTTTCTTTTCTGATTCTGTTGTTGTTTGAATACAAATGGGATAACAAGAAATACACCTCGGTTGTGTGTAATACACTCTTTCCTTAACTGAAAAAACATTGCCACATTGAGAAAAATAAAAATAAACTACTAATATTAGTTAAAAGTAAAAGATTAAAGTATAAATATTCTTCTAAAAAAATATTACATTTTAAAAAATAAAATTTAAAATATTTTTATCACCTACTCCACCACCCACACCCTCGTGTACCCCCACCCACTTTTCAACAATCCCCGCCCTTTTATTTTTTTTGAATTTTTTTATAAAATATTTTTTAAAAAAGTTCAAATTTCAAGCCCAAGTAAAAAATAATATTTTTTAAAATTAAATAAAATTCTATCTCACCTACATCGAACCCTTTGCTCCTAATTTATTTTTATCTTTTTTTATTTTTTAGATATGTACACATATTTTTAGGAAGATTATTTTTTCTACTTATGTATCGAATATAGAAATAAAATTTATTTTAAAAAAAATCTTGCTTCAAATAAAAAATAATTTTCTAAAAATAATAAAAAAAATAAAAGGGGTGGATTAGGTGAGTAGTATAGAATTATTTTTTTAAAAAAATTAAATAATATCTAAACTATTATTTAAG